>PVLA01016042.1:0-22372 GCA_004027455.1 Hydrochoerus hydrochaeris
GTTCAATGATCCAGTAACAACTTAGCAACATGGTTATCAATCCTACACACTCAAACATACATGCAGCCATATCCTCTAGAGCACTTTCTTTTCTTCTTTTTACTTTTTAAGTCCATTATCTGCTTAGTTGTATCCTGTTTCAGGTTGCTCAGTACCTTACTGACTTGTTTTGTTGTTGTTATATACTTTTAATCACCTTGTATAATTCTGTTTCCTTGTTTTTGAGTTACTCCTCATCCATGATCCATGGATCAGCTTTGGTAGGATTGGGAGATTTTTGGAGGTATTTTGTTACTTTCTTATCTACTTTTTTTTGAAGGTAGCAAAATACAGCAGAACAAGACAGAACAAACCCATGTGACTGCACTGCGATAAAACTACCACAGAACCTCAGAGCAGGTCACCAGGACACAAGCAATGGGCTCAATAGTACAGCCCATTTTGTTCACATTAGCTGTTCTTTCAGTCAAATAGAGGAAAATGGAAGGAAATATTGAACTTTTAAATACAGAATATTGAATAAAGCAGTACCATTAATCAAAACTGAGCTAAAGAGTGATAAAAATATTTGCCTTCAAAGAGATGGTACAAGGAAATCCCCCTTACTTGTCAAACTGTATACATTCATCCTCCAAAAAGATACTCAGACCGCCAGTGCCTACTTGCTGGGGGGGTTATGGATCAATGTCTGATTCTTAGCCCGTGCAACAGCAGGGCCGCAGCTACTTACCAGGGCAGCCAGTAGGCTGCCTGTTCTCCCAGTGCCCAAAGTTCTAACATGATGCTGAGCTTAGGATTTGCTGCTAGTTCTTGCCCTGGTGTGCCAGTGGTTTGCCCGGCCACCAGCTGCTCAACAGGGCAGTGAGTAGGCCGCCTGTTCTCTAGCGCCCAAAGTTCCAACATCCCATGTGAATTTTTAATGGAGAGGGCTATGAGTGATGGACTTGAGATGATCTCTAGCAGCTGAGAGTAGTTCCTTCCTGACAGCAGCAAGAAAATAGGGACATCTATCCTGAAATCACCAGGAATCAAATCATATGAACACGGAAGAAGACCCCAAGCTCTATGGTCAGTCATAAGTCCAGGCAATACCTTGTAATTTGGTGAGACCATGAGCAGAGAACCAAGCCTGCCACACTTCTGATTTCCCATGAAATAATAAATGACCTCTTAGAGTATTGAAAACGTACAGGGCAGTGATAGAAAACGAATACTAGGTAATATAGATGAAACAAAATTGGCCACGGTTATTAAAGTTTGAAGCTAGAAGATAGATACATAGATTTCACTATATATTCTCCTTACTGTTGCATATGTTTAATATTTTTCATAATGAAAATTAAATAAGCTCTCTTAGTGTTTTACTTGCTAAATTCTTCATTTAGTGCAAGTCAGATGAGGGATGCCATGGTTTGGAAGAAATTCTTTGAGGATAGTAGAGCCGTATCCCTTTACAAAAAGACTTTATGATTCCCTGAATTTCAGCCTGCTTGCTACTTTTCTGATTATCTTGTGGTTTTGACCAATCTTTGTGAAACTAAGTTTTTATTACAGGAGGCTGGAGGTCTCTGTTTGTGTGTGTGTGTGTGTGTGTGTGTGTGTGTGTGGTATGTCTGTGTGGAGGGGTAGGTTATAAATGTATGTATATACACGTGACTGAAAATATTTATGAATAAACCACAAATGAATAAAAAAACAACAACTAGAAATTTATATTACCTTTCATTTGAGGCATTTTTCAGAAGAATAAAATGATGGAACTTTATCAAAAATTTATTTGTGCATAGGTAACAATGTTGTCTAGTAGAAAATATAAAGGAAGAAGGGACCTGTGTGCTATTTGGGTGTACCAGTACATTAAAAATGAAACCTTAAGTCACCTAAACTTTGATTCTTCTGTAAAGTATTACCTATGATAAATACTCAAATGTGTAACCTTAGGCCATATTGACCTTCTCATTTTGTAACAAGAGCCATTTGGCTAATCTAGCTCATTTGCTGCTTCTGTGTAAAGTCACAATTAGCAGACTGATGGAGTCCACTCTGAGCAAGCTATAAATCCATAAACTGGCTTTCTATACCAATAGTTTGAGTCTTTCTTAGGCCTACATGCCTTGCCTGACAAGTCAGCAATTGGTATGAGGAAACAGAACTCCTTATGCCACTAGTCTCAGTAGACGTGTCTATGACCAGGGACACTGTGACCTCTCAGAAGGCAAGTAAGCATTTCAGCTGAGGATTCTGGCTTTTGCACAAAACCATATAGAGGTAAATAATAACCCAAGGGAAAAATAAGTTTCCCATTAATCAGTAGCATAATGCTCTGTTTCGTATTGTTTGCATCGGCACCTTCCACTCCTCTGTTCCCAGGATCTCTATACACGTCCCCCTGGAAAAGCTGTGTGAATTCGACAGAGTGAAGAAGTCTGAGATTCTTGGTCTTAGTCTGAGAAGATCACTGGCCCTCTGGAGCCCCTGGAATTCTAAATTACTGTCTCTCTTTTACCATTTGTCATACCCTCACCCGGGCAATTGGAGTATTGATCAGCCCCTGATAGCAAAAAGTCATTTCACTGCTCTCTTCCAGAAATGGCAGAATTATTTAAGAAATACATCTAGATTTTATATAATGAAGTGACAGAGATCAAGTCACTTTCTAAAATTGCCAATTTATGGCAACACACAAGAATTCCTTTTCTGATAACTCCATCAAGTTAAACACTTTCTGTAGGTGAAAATTCTCTACCCTTTGAGCAGCAGAGTCTGAAGGAATGGCATGGGGTGTTTTGCTTCCCCCCAATATCTGTCACCTTTTTTATAATTTACTTATATGGACTAATGATGTTTTCACAATTTATATAAATTTCTAAGTAAAAATAGCTTCTAATCCAGTCCCTTAGCTATCTACTTGAGACTAGAATGCCATCATTCCTAGAATAAAAATTATAGAGCTGTCTTTAGTCTTAAGAAAACACATAAGGTCTCAGTCCAATGTGATTATTAGAAAGCATTTTAAAATATTAAGCCAAAGTTTACATTTATTTTTGTACTTTACCTCCAATTTTCTACCCATCTCAGGACTTCTGCAATCAAGAAAACTGACCCTTCTGTCTCTAGAGCTCTTGCATATGGTAACTTCAACATTCATGTCTATTTCCAAGGTATTGAAATAGCCATAAAGGGCGGGAAAGAAATGCAACCTTACGCAGAGGTCATATAATTATTACTTACAAATCTCGCAGTGGGACTGAATGGAGCATCTGGTACAATTTAATAATATGCATTTCATCAGAAGCCATCTATCCTGGAAAGCAACTCTAAATCACAATGCTTCAGGAGCCTGATTTATGCTAACTAAACAAATCACCCAGCTGTCAACATCTCTGAAAATCATTTCTGCCAGTGAAAGTAAGTTGGGCCTCTTTGGAGGATTATTAAGGTGGTTGTTTGAAGGTAATATATAACTGGGACAAAAAACGCAGAATTATGTTGGAGAAAAAAGTATCATTTTAGAACTATGGTGAAACTATAAATATTTTATACCATCATGCTGTGACTGAAAAAAACGTCTTTGCTTTCTAGAGCCCTGCCTTCCTTCTTATGGAACTTCTACAACACCAATGTTTGAATATTTTGTAAATGGTTGAGGTGAGGGATTTGAAAAAAAAAGCAAGAGAATCTGAAAGCAAGAACTCCATAAAAACTCCCAGGCCAAGAAAAGAATGGCTTAAACCTCTCTTTTTTTACCTGTATAACTGTATGTAATGATTCCAGGTGAGCACTGAAAATGAAAGTAGTTTGGATTAAAAGAAAGTGAAGTGATAACATAAAGTACAGAAACTTTACCTCGAAGCAGTAACTGACCTTACATGTTTTCTGCAAAGGACCCCAAAGTTAGAAATCTCCTCTTCAAATCAGAGTTTAATTGTTTTCATCAAATCTGCAATTTTTCAAAAGGTGCCTCTTCATTGTTACTGAGACACAAGAAGTGGGCAGATTTCCACATGCTACTTGACGGTCCTCTCCTACTTGTAGACCATATAAAATTTTAAACTTGAACTGCTGGCTACCTCCTCTCTAAGCCACACACATTTCTACACCATGGATAACCTAGGAATAAGAAAAAGATTTATTTAGGTTAGATGTAAATGATACTATGTTTACAAAAATTTCCTCTTTCTCAAATATTTGCTGGCCACTGTCAATTAGGTACTATGGCAGACACTAAATATAGTCTTATTTCAAGAGCTCACAGCATAGCAGAAGGGGGTGGACAGGTATTTTCTTACATTGATCTTTTTGCCTATTTTTACGCCAATACCATAGTGTGCTTTTTAATGTAATTCTAATAATTCTCAATGTCTATTCATGTCTTGCTCCTTTGTTAGTCCTTTTCAAAGTGGTTTTGGCTAGCCTAAATCCTTCACATTTTCATGTGAATTTAACTGTCAGCTTGTGATTGATATAAAATGTTTTCTGGGAGTTTGATAGGGTTTACATTAAAACTAGGAAACATCTCAAAAATACTGAGTCTTTTAAGCCATACACACAGAATATCTTTTTTTATAGTTCTTTTTATTTCTTTCATCAGTGCTTTGCAGATTTCTGCATACAGCTCCTGCACATATTTTGTTAGTTTTATGCCCAAATATTGTGCTTATTGGTTTTATTTAAAATAGTATTTTTATTTCAAATTCTAATTTCTAGTTTTGCTTTGCTGGTATATGGAAATGCAGTTGACTTTTTCATGTTGTTTGCTCACCCCCTCGTATGCTACAACTTTGTTAAACTCACTTCTGAGTTCCAGGAACTTGATTTACATTCTTTCTAGTTTTCCAAGTAGACCATCATGCCATCTATGGATAAACACAGTTTCATTTCTTCCTTTCTGATGAGTAAGTAATTTATTTATTCTACTTCCCTTTTTTCAACAGAGAAGCCCTACTTATATTTTTGAATAAAATTTAGTATTTGACTTGGTGTCCTGGTATCAATTATCAAAGATGCATTGAGAAATATTAAAGAATTTATTAGGCCTTAAGAGACCGACTACTCTGGGTCAAATAATTCTTGAATGAAGTTGCATTGCTGGTGACAGAATTAGAGTAAATTCATTGATATTTTCCAGCAAGGCAGTTTACAGTACAGCCTGTGCTCTGACTTGGAGAGGGGACGTTGGCCAATTTTTTGGGGGAAGATAGTGTGGCATGGCAGTAAATGCACTTCTAAATACATCAAATAATACAGTAGAGTACCTATTCCATTATATGGTGCTTAGAATACCTCAGAGAAGTTGGTATTACTAACTTTTTTATATATGGGAAACTGGAGTGCAGACAACAAAATATTCTACCTAATCTTAAATGGCCTCATGATTCCTTATTCAGCGATCCACTTATAGTCCCTGATTTTACGAGTTAGAGGAGAACTGACCTCTTCTATAAGTACTAAGATGAGTCTATATTATGTAGTCATTGTACATATTTTCCTATTGGTGTGCAAAGGTTGAAATGAAGTTTCTGGCAAACTGTCCTTTTACTTTTATATAATCAACTGCGCACCAGGGATTTGTACCTTCTCTGACACCTTGTCCCTTTCAAAACGACATTGTGAGTACCCAATTCTTTGATAGCCCAACAGATAAATGATTTCCACTAAGTTATTCCCCTGCCTCACCACTCTATGGTTCTGACTGCACAGAAAGTTCAAGGGCACAAAAGTCTTTCTGATGCATGAGGCTTTCAAACAGAGAGCCTAGGGACCCCAGTATTGGACTTGATCTTGCAAACAGGCATAGAAAAATGCCACAGTTAGCATGTTCCATTTCCATTCAGGAAACCTCTGGATGCCCTCTGGTTAGTTTGTGTGTGATTGATGTCTTTGCTCCACTGATATTGGCTTCAAATAGTAGTCCAAGTGTGTTTCTTTTTGGCAAAAGCTTTCACAGATCCCATCTTTTTTGTATTCTGCCTGCCTTTGTACCTTCAGGATAGCACTTCTCCCTGCTTTATAAGAGAGATATTTATATTTCACACTGTATCCCAGCCCCAACCCCATTAAAAAGTGTGATTCCTAAGGACAAGATTCTGTCTTATTAATCATTTGTGTCATCAGTGTTGAGAACAGGGTGTAGTACCAGATTGAGTGCTTAATAAATACTTGCTTGATGGAATTGAGGAGGTTTCGTTGTTGGTGGTGGTTTCTAGATGTACACTGACAAAATATTCTTTCAGTTTCTTTATATTTAGACTTCTTTTCTGGTGAATTAAGTAGAGGTTGGTATGAGGCTAGGATGATAAGAGTCCTCCAGGCTGTGCCACTTGGAATGTCATAGGAAGAGAGAAAATGTCATTGTCCTTGTTGCTTGTCCAGCTGAGTAGTGTCTTCCAGGAACTTGTTCATCGGAAGTCACTGGGCCATACAGTTAAGGTGCTCCATATGCTCACAGAATGCAAGATGATACTCACGCCCTCAAAGAGCTTGTAGTTTAGATAGGAAAATAGCCAAACAAAACAAAGAAACAAGAAAACATATAACTGCAGGTGCTGTGATATGGAATAAACAGGGTGGTATATTAGAGTTTGATGGAGGAGAAGAGTGGATGCTTTAGAAAGAATTCTCATAAGGGATCTCATGGAAGACAAAGACATTTATTCTGAAATTTAAATGATCAGAAAAATTGTGATCATATCAAGAGCTGAGAAAAATAGGTGGAAAAGTCAGCAAGCACAAAGATGCTGAGATGACAGAGTACTGTGGTCCTTTGTGGGGGCATGAAAAGGGGTCCAGTGTGTTCAAAGTGAAAGGAAGAGAGGTTCAAGATGAGATTGACAAGAACCAAATTCCAGCAAGTGTACCACAGGAGAAGAGCTGGTATTGTACTCTTTGTCACATGGAAAGCCACTGAGAGGTCTAAGCAAGACAATGACGTGGTATGACTTATGTTTGGAAACGAACTGCTGTTTGATGATTAGACTGTTGGGTGTGAAGGGTAAGAGCAAAGGCAGAAATACCAGTTAAGAAGCTGATGAAAGGTGAAAGTGACTTGGACTGTCCTGGTAGCAGTGATGATAGGGAGAGCTGCATAGAGTTAGGCACATATTTTGAAGGTGGCACTAAAATCTCTGATGATGGATGAGTGTGACTGATCCCAGAACAAGAGGATCAAAGATGGGTTTTTGTTTTGAGTTTGAGCAACTAAGGAACTAGTAGTGCCATTTACTGGGACACCAAATGCTGAGTAATGAGCAGGCACTGGTTGTGAAGTAGAGAAATAAAAGCTTAGGGCACATTAAGTTTGAATTATAATAAACTATGTTGAAATGCTGTGAATATAACAATCTTGTCTTTGCTGGTTTCTCCTCACTAAAGACATGGTACCTGATTCCTCCATCTCTAAGGAGGAAAGGTTTATTTTGGCTCACAGATTATAAAGGTTTCAGTCCATAGTCAACTGGCTCCAAGGCAAGAGGGCATGGCAGAGGGTATAGCAGAGGAGGAAGAACTTATCATGGCAGAGGGAAGCAGAGTGTGGGATCAAGGGAAGAAAGAGTGCGCTCTATTTTTCCAGGCCACGCTCACAGTGACTCATCTCCTCCAACCAGGCGTCACCTCCCAGCATCACATTTAGTATAAACTCCTCAGTTGACTAATCACTGATGAGTATCCACACCCATGATCCGATCATCTCCCCAAAGCTCCACCTATGAGTGCACGACGTTTTGGGGGGACTTCTATAACAAATCTGAAATTTGGAGAAGAGATCAAAGCTGAAGCTATAAATTTAGTACATAGGTAATAGATAAAGCTTATTCTCAGGGGAGATAATTCAGGGACAGAGCATTTTCTAGAAGACAGCTGTTCAACATTTGGACCCCTCAATGTGAAATGCTGAGAAGAAGATGATAATAATAGCAAAAGTGGTTGATAAATAATAGCTAATTGGATATAAAAATATAAGGAGATTATAATAGCTCAAAGACACACATTTAGTATTTTTTTTTAGGAAAATGAGTGTTTGAAACAAGATCAGAGGAGTGACTGAATTTGGAAACATGAGGTTGTTTGGTTGTGTTACTAAAATTTAAAAAATCATACACAAAAACTTAAAAATTGTTCAAATTAATGGGATAATGTAATGTTGGAGCCATTTAAGCTAAATACATGTGCAGGGCTGTGGCATGGCCCAGGCATGGCTGAATTGAGAATGAGGAGACACCTCAGGGGCCAAGACAGGCCACAGCCAAGGTCACTTGGAGACTTTCTGGATAGTTTTCCTTAATTAGCATCATCTGTTGTCTGAGGGGGTCCTTGAAACCCTCCCAAGATCCTGCTCAGGTTTTCTGCATTTTCCACTCCTTTCTTGTTCTGATTAAATACAGGCTGCCCAGAGTCAGTCAGCTGGCTAGCTAGCAGAGTTATGAATTCTTCAGAGGGTTTTCATCCTTCTGGAGCCCTAAAAGATCATGTCACTTAACTCATTCATTTGTGCCTTCACTGTACACCCGTTTGGGGGACTAGGGATCTAGGCATAGACCCCAACAGGGTAGCATGTAACGTTCAATACATGTACATTCTGCATACTGCTTAAGCCAGGTTAAATATATTCATATTTTTATACTTTTATGATTCTTCATGATGAAGCTTTCAAATGTTTTCTTCTAGGTTTTGAAGTACATAATGCCTTATAGTTTTCTATAGTACATTTGGATCATTGGTTTAATTAAGATTAGAAAATTGAAGTCAATTTTTTATTCTATGAAACAACCAAAATTTCATAAGATAAAAATAGAAGGCTAGCAATGGTTAAGATACTGTGTATTATAATCTTAAAAGTAGCTACTCAGAGTACAAAACAGACAAAAATGCTCTCAGTTTATTGAAAAAAAAGTTGTGTGCTATTATCTGTTTGCTTTGTAAGTCAACTGTTTTTAATTTCTCAAAGCATAGATGAAGCCATTTGCTAAATGTGTGGGTGAGGCCATGATAAGTTTGTGGAAAGAGAGAAATGTATAAAGTGCAAATGTTGAGGTCATATTCATTAGGAAAATGTAGGACTGCAAGGCACTGTAGAGTGTCCATGTAAGGACTGTGATGGGAAATTGGGAGAGCATTTCCTTTGTAATCAAGGCATTCAGGAGTTCAAGGCAGGAGGCTCATCCATTTGAGGCCAACATTGGACAATTTAGCAAACTCAAGGCCAGGCTTGATTACATAGTGAATCCCTCGCTCATAAAAAAATGGAGAGATTTCCCAAGCAATGTCTTTATAAGGAATACTCAGGAGCTTAGGTTAACATATGAAAATTATATATTTGGATTTAACCAAGTTTGGGGTTTTCCTTTTTGGTGAGAAGGCTAAAAGGCTAGGACATAGCAAGAGAGTGATGATGAAGCTGGGTAATAGAATGAGATTTGGCTAAAGAAACAAAGGAGGAAATGAAAGTGGTATTGGAACTTGAAAGAGTGATGAGATCAATGGATTTGATATTATAATGAACAATTGTTGGAGTAGAGGTATAAGAGGAAGGTCAAGAGACAAAAATCAAGATTTCAGAAGTGGTAGTTGTGTATATGCTAAGCTTGTATATACATATGTGGGAGTAGATGACTTAGGTGGGGGTGGAGGGAGAAAAGACTGGAAGAAATCAAGAAGCTGGGAATGTGGAGTGGCAAACGCTCCATGGCTATGGTTACTGACATCGCTGAACACCATGACTGGGACAGAAATGGAAGTGATGCTCTATAGCCAGACACATGCCTTCAGTGAATGAAGAGCCAATGGAAGGTAAGTAGTGGGCAACAACTGGGAGAAATAGAGAGTGGCTTCGTGTAGTGGCACAAGCTTTAAAGGAAATTGAAATTTTGAAGATGACGAAAGGAGAAACATGATTTTACATTGCCAGTGAAGTATAAGGCTACTCCTGGATCTGGACTACAAGGTTTAGAAAAAAATTTGCTTTTGGCAGCAGCATTCTCTTATGGGGCAGGCAGGACTATACTAATGAGATAAAGTGAAGGGATGATTACAAAGACAAGTAGAAAATGTAAGACAATGGATTGAAGAGGAAACATGTCCTCAAGACCTTACAAGGGACACTTGGCAGATTGAATCAAATTAACTAATTGATGTAAGTCAAGAAATGAGACAAACGGGATATTGAACTTTATGGGAGGATTCATTATGGTCTCCTATAGGTAGACAGGAAATATGATCAAATTATATAGCAAAACATTGGAAGATACGTTCATCTCCTTGATGCATGGGGCATTCTGCAAAATAGACCACATACTAGCCCATAAAACATGCTTAAGTAAATGCAAACGAATTGAAATTATCTTGTGCATAGTGTTGTACCATAGCACAATGAAGTTGGGAAAAGATGGCAAAAGAAACCACAAAGATTCCATAAAGACATGGAAATTCAGTAATATTCTTCTCAACAACCAGTAGGTTACAAAGGAAATTAATGAAGAACTTAAATACTACTGATGATTAAACGATGATGCCAGTACAACATACTAGAACTTATAGGATATAATGAAAGCAGTCATAAGAGCAAAATAAATAGAAGTGAATTTAAACATCAAGAAAACAGAAGGGGCTCAGATAAATAACCTAATGTTAAACTTCAAACATGTAAAAAAATCAAGTCCAAAGCTCATACGAGGGAAGAAATTATAAAGATCAGAGCAGAAATTAATGCAATTGAGACTAAGAAAACAATAAAAATAATCAGAGTTGGTTCTTTGAAAGATTAGTTATCATTGACAAACCGCTAACCAACCTTACAAAACAAGGAAAGAAAAGACTCAAATACTATATTTAATGATTTACTGTGTACTTTCATGAATGGAAAGACTTATGCACCAGAGGTGTTTTCACCTAGGGTGCACTTCCCTGGAATTATTGCAGGCTTATTACATGGTGGCTTTCTAGGAGAGGAGTTCATATGATGCACACTCTCTCCCACTAGTGAAATATTTGAACATTTCACAAAACATGGAGTGGGACAGATTCTCTCCTTGTACTTTTCAATGTGGAGGAATGGTAGTTCTAAAGTAGTGTTGCTGAGTCTGTTTACTGTTAAATTGTTGATTATTTGAAATGTATTTTCTTACATGTGATCCAATGTAAACCACAGAGATATCAGGTTAGTATTCTGCCTTCAAGCATTGATTCCATTTCTTTAGTAGACCTGAATTCTTCTCAGGTGTAGTTGTCATTGATGTTTCAGAAGTATATCACCGGGTAGGTAAGTGTTGCTAATGTAACAGAGCTGCGATGTAGCTCAGCGGCACAGCACATGCCTGGCAAGTATGAGGCGGTGAGTTCAATTCTTGGTTAGAAAAAATAAAAAAACAGGATAGAAACAAGGTTGTTTTTACCACCACACTATGGTTGGGTGGCAGGTAGCAGGGATTGCATCACTTTTTATAGTAGAAGGATTTCTATGTCTTGCTCTGAGGTGCCGTTACCCTCATTCTTCTCTTCTCGCCCCATCCTAACCTCAGCTGTATTCCTGCAGTAAGGAAGGGTTTTCCTTTTGGGTCATGTAAGACGCACATTCTTTGAAGTCTACCAGGTTTCCTTGGGAAATAACCTAGGCTGTCTCTACAAGCCGTTGGACATTCACTTGCTGACTGCAATCATAATTTCACCTTGACAGTTCTCCACCATGAAATTTATTGAAATAGGCATGAATAAAACAAATCAAGCATATAATTCAATATATTCTTACAATGTGAATACCTTATTTGTGCATCAGTCATATCAAGTACTCTGCAGTCTCTCTCCTTGGACTTTTTCTGCAGCTATGTCCTTTCCCTTAAAATGACCATAATCTTATTCTCATGCCTGTTTTAATGCTGGCATTAATTTCTAATTGGTCCATCATTGTTGTGGATTGGTACCTGGTGGTCAATTTAAATGCCGGCTGAACTGAATCAGCGTAGTGCTGAGTGTGGATGGCCCATCTGAGGATTGTTGCGAGAATAAAAATGAGCTGTTGTTGGTTGGAGCTGTTGGTTCTCTTGCAGGAGCTGGTCGTCATGGCTCCACTGATATGAATTAGGCTGTTATGACTGGAGGAGTGCAGGACCTGCTGAGAATGGCGGAGGTTCACTTAGGGGGTGCTCTAGTCCTTTGAGCATTGCATCCTGGCTCTGGAGGGGACCATGGTGTGCTGTTTAATCTCCAAGAGAGACTTGTCACTCTGGCTTCTTGATATAGACTCAGCTTTTCTCATCTTTGGAGGAGCTTGGGACCTCATTGTCGCTGAGGATGGCCGTAATATTTTCAGAGGAGCCCTGGTCCTTATTTTCAGTGTCATTTCTTGGCTTCAGTGTAGAAGCCTCAGCATACTGTCACAGATCCTTCACCCTGCTGCCACAGACTTTCAAGCTTCCACTGCTGACCTTTTGACCTTCCCAGCAAAAATCTGTGAAATAGGCTTGTGTGAGTTATTGTCATGGGCTCTAGGTTTTCAGCTGAACTCATGCAGTTTATTGCCATGGGATGCAGGCCCTCAGCTGGATTTTCTAAGTCTTTAGTGTCATGAACAGATTTCCTGTACTTTCTTTGTATTTGAATCCTTGGCTGACCATTATAAATAGTATTATAAATTCTGTACCCTGTACTGTGTTGTTCTCCTTGCAACCTCTGACTACAGCATTAAAAGCAGAGGGCTGGTTCTTTTGGTCAGAAGGTGAGAGAATCTCAAATTGTGTAATGGGACCTTACATTGATTCTTATTGATGTGGACATATATGATTTTAGACTCCTTGTACTAGCTGATCTGAGCTTCTTAGAGCATATCTCTCAGCACAAACACTGGCAAGAATGGGAAGCACAGATTGATAAGAAATTAAAGATATTGTTAAGACATCATAAAAGAGAGAGAAAATCTGGTGTTGGAGTTCTGGTGACATCATTGCATGTGTGAGTGAGGAAGGCCTCATAGTGGCTGTACCTTCCTCTTGTTTCACTTCCAGTGTTCTTATCAAGCTTAACAAAGTCCAGTAGTATCTTCTTAATTTAGAATCTCTTTATGGAAAGTAAGGTTGCATTTCAGACTCCTTAATCTTGAACATCTGAAGCATGTCAAGCCAACAAGCTAAAGTCAATATGCTCCCTTAATTTGAAAGGATCCACTTAGGGAAACCTGCACAAATAGGATGAATTTCTCATCCATCACTTAAGTATCTAAAGAGCCATTCTGGATTTTGTTTGGATATGTTCAAGCATGGTGATTAAAATGGTGTATTACTGCAAATATTCTGTACAGTCTGAAATATTAGCTATTGAAGGGCTTTCTTCTTCCCATAAGCTCCAAATAACATGTTTGTAGGACCAAGGTCTTCTCTTGTGTCTACTGAGTACAGAAGTTACATTTGGATTTCATAGTCTCCATTCTCTTGGGCCTGAAAAATGTCACAGTCAGTCCCAAAGTCATTTCCCTCTCACATTTGCCCCCACGATCCCAAGTCTCTTTCTCATCTCTCTACTTCTCCCATTGTATTTATGAGCTTGTCTCCTACTAGTCACCCTCTTGATCACCGTGCTCCTTCCTAGATATCACAGGACAGCTCCAATCTCAGCTATTACCCTTGTTATCCCTTCTACATGGGTCCATGTTCTCGAAGCTATACAAATGGCTCACTCTCTTCTTTCAAATTTTGACTTATATCTTTAAAGTTTTCCTTTTCCCCTAATTTTTAAATCAGTGTTCCTTTCATTTAATAGGAAATAATTTTGATCCTATGTGACATGTCAGATGCTTTACTGAGGACTGTGGATACTGAGGACTGTGAAAATATGGCCTGGATTTCTGTCCTCATGGGTCTTATGGTGCAGCAGGTAGAATATATATGATACATGAGATGGCTAATACTATGTATTGATTTGATTTAGCTACTGTGCCTAGTTGTTTGGTCAAATACAATTTTAGATGTTGTTGTGAGGGTATTATTAGATATGACTAATATTTAACTGAGTAGACTTCAAATAAAGTAAATATCCCACCATAAGATACAATCAGTTGAAGTCCTTGGGAGACAAAGACTGATATTTTCAAAAGGAGGAATTTTTAAGACTGCAACAGACACCCTGCTGTTTTCCCAGCCTGCAGCATTCACATTCAAGACCCACATCAACACTTACCTGAATTTCTAGCCTGACATCCTACACAACCCTAGATAGTACAAGATGTTTGTTATTATTTAGATACAAACAATGTTAAAAACTATGTTTAGTACATTTATTCTCTTCTTCTCTAAGTGAGTCTCGTCAGGGACCTAATTTAGTTTAGCAGCAAGAGAATGCCTCTTTGAAGAAATAACTTAGAAAAATCTACTAGATGCATAGAAGCTATGCATGGGAAGAAGGAAGATTTCTGGAAGCAAAGGGAATCCAGAATCTGAAAAACCTTGTGATGAGAGGCTGGTTCCTTCACAGAGTGCACTGAATGAACAAGAGAGTGGTGTGAAATGAGGCTTGAGAGACAAACAGGGACCAACTGTGCACGGCACTATAAGTTAAGACTGTGACATTCTCCTGAAAGCAATAATTGTGTGTCTGATCCTTGGGAAGCCATTTATGTTTTCTAAAACTCTGTTTCTCGATGTCTAAACATGTGAGAAATAAGGCATCCCTGCTGTAAGAAGTCAATGAGGTAAAGTATGGAAAGCACCTAATGCAATGGATACTGTTATTCTCTTCCAAGTTGAATCCTACTGGGTCTTAAAGATGCAGTGCAGTATCCATGAGGTCTGCAGATTTTCAGAACATGTTTAGTAGGTACCATCTTCGCCTTCTCTGAAACCCAGTTATGCCAAGAGTCATGTTGTGCTTCTGTACTGATTGGCTCTAATCTGTTGTTTCCAGCTTATTTCTAAAATATAGCATAGGACAGGAAGCTTCCAATTTTTGGTAGGGTTTTTATTAAAAGCATGGTAACCTGAGCTTCCAGTTGCATTTCTTATTGTATTTCCTTCACTGTCTCATTCAGCCTCTTTAGTCACTGACTCACCTTTGCAAGAGGGTCTTTTGGGGATAGTGGCACAGTTAGAGACCTAAAATGTCAGTAAAACATAATGGCCCCATGTGTTGCCAGAAGCTCAGACATTTAGTTTGAGCACAGGATAGCAATTGCATGACCCCCTCAGGATATGGCACATTCTGAAGCATTTGTCATAGATCGTCTGCTTCCACCACAAGACATCACTCAAGTTTATTATATGATTTTGTTCCTTTTTTCCCTCATAGGATTTCCTAAATCTATCATGATATTTGCATATCATTTCTTTGTACTGTCTTTCATGGAGTTGCTTGCAATGAATATCTAGGAGAAGGAGAGTATCCGATGATTCAGATATAGTATTATAAACATTTAATTTACTAGTGCACAAGCAGATTTTCAAGTTCTGCTTTTTATTTGTCAGTGGAGGAGCAGAAAGAATTTCTAACTCAGCCTGCTTGTCACTTGATCATCCCTCAGCTATTTCTGAATGCCAAGACCAGCCTGTGGGAAATCCTGAAATTATGCTGGCTCTTATGCTGTCAGTAGGCCTAGAAAATATATTTTTATGTACCTGTCACTTCTTTTAGCTATTAAAGGAATTTTTGTGTGCATGTTAATCAGCGTATTTCAAAACTTTAATGGCATATAGATGAGCTTTCAAACAATAATTTAGTTTTATTTCTATTTGCATATGGCAAATATTTCATACCAAACTAAGCATAGAATGTAGAAACTGCAAAATCACAACTTTGCAAAATTTAAGTTGAGAATTAGATTACTTAAAGTACTTAGAAGGTTGATCTGATTAGCAGGTGTTATTTAAGTTAAAGTTCTACCTATTGTGGCATATGAAAAGTACAGTCTGTTTTTCTGGAAGGAGCATTTTTGTTTGCATTGGTTTTTACATTGAGCATCTCCAGATCCTGAAAGGAGGAATATTAGGAGTTGCACCTTACCTTACAAGTCAGCTAACTTCTGTTTGCTGCATTGGTTGAAATTGTGCTGAATTTTCAAGCCAGAAGTTTAAGTCAGTGTTTTTGGGTAATTGTATTTTTTTTTGAGAAAAGGGAAAAAAAAGACAGGCTATTTGGAAAAGGGTAAAAAACCGATTAAATGAATAAGACAGATTTGTGGGAGTGAAATACAAAATCATGGTGCCTCAAACCAGTGATGAAATTGTGGCAGAGTAGTAACGTAGGATAGCCTCCACCTTGAGCTGATTCCTGACTGAGTGGTAGCCTAGAAATCTGGGTGCCAGAGTTGGGCTCTGCACCCCTCCACCACAGGTTTGCCTGAGGGATGCAAATCACACTCTTGGAATCTCTATTTTCCCTAGGAATTTTTTATATTTTGAGTATTAAAAGTGATAAATGAGACAAGAAAATACTTGGCTCTAATGATAGCAGGAATGTTAAAACACTCTTAATGTCACAAGGCTGTGTCACAAGCATAAGTACATTTTTATATATGCTCGCAGTGCTTTACCAACTACAGAGTACTTTGAGATTAATTGTTTTCATCTGTATCTATTGCCATATTTTCACATTTCCTCCCTCATGGCCAGTTTCTGAAGGAATACATAAGTCAAGAATAATTGGACTATATCCCAAAACTCTAAGGTTTCCTGTTGTTTACTTGTTTTTCTTTGACAAAGTGATGGAACTATTCTGTGATAATAGCACAGGAATCAATTTGTTCTCTAAAACATTTGGTCACAAAATTCCATTTGCAAATTACCAGCCACATCTTATATTAAAATAAAACTCACCATGTTATGCTTTATCTACCTTTAGGGACATTCTGATATTTCTTCATCCTGAGAAACAGTTGGCTTTATTGTATGTCTACTATCATATTTGCTACCCTGTGGGCATTTAATAAATGTGTGTCATCATCTTCTTTTCTGTTAATAAGGGCCTTTTTGTGTCATTAAGTCATCTCTCAGGTTATGAATAATCTATATTATATATCCTGTTCTTGGAATGAGTTTGTTACTTTGGTGCAGCCAGAATATATTTTATGCCTTATCTGGTCTTGCTAAATCCTTATAAGTTTGCTCAGATATATATTACCAAAATGATTTCACACTAAAATGCTAACACTAACACCATGTCTATATCTAATTCATGATTAAATTGCCTCATTATTGTGAATGTTCTTTGCATATTCAATTTCTGATACAGTTTAAAAATATGAATATCACTTTGCTCTCAATAACAATTTTGGATCTTCTGCAAGGTACATAGCTTTCCCCTATCTGCATGCTAATTATTTAATACATCCATTTATTGCCTCTTAAGTAGTTTGCTTAACAGGAACAATGTGTCATATTTCTATATAAAGGGCTTATAAAAATAGGATAGGAAGACATGTTTCCAGAGAAGAATGATTATGGGGTTGAGCTTTTCATAGCTACAGCATTAATTTATAAAATTATTCCAATATATTTCAAAATTTAACATTGAGTTGAATGTGTTGTCAGCTACTGGCTGGAACTTAACATAAAATGTCTCATTCCTACAGCAATTTTACTTCACAAGCTTTTGTTAAAATAATTATTTATCAAAATTGAAGGGAGTGAATCTTCTTAGGGCATTTTTTCTTTCCAAGTATATCTTTTGTCAATGTACCTGTAAATCCAAAAATGTTTCCTTGATTACATAACATTCTGCATTTATTTACAACAGAGAAAATAATAGTCATTAATGAATAAAAGTAATATTACTTGTCTTACTTTGATCTTAAAACATAGGGCTCAGCAGAAAATGATTTTTTCTGTAAGGACCAACAACTAGTCAATGACTTAACAGAATTTTATTGACCACTCTAAGTGTTGAATACTTGAGGAAAACATAGACCTCGTGGTAGGATTTGGGCCTTATGAGTGGTACAATAAAATACAAGGCATGAAATATCACAAATCCAAATCAATCTATATAGATATAAGAAGTAATCTGTAAAGGAGATTTATTTCAGAATGCTTTGGTGCTCTCTGAGTACTATAATCTTAATCATTCTGGAATTGTGCAAATTGAACATTTGTTGTTTAAAGTGCTTTATGTTGAAAGTCCTCTTATGGAGTTCCACAAAAAAGCTAGTGGGATTTAACAAAATCAATTGTTTCTCCATGTTACAATGAAATTTAAAACTAGGAGGAAGGCTCAGTCCAGCAGTGAGGTGTAAAGTGGTAGAGCTTTGTATTCCAGTCAATAACCTAGCTTATCCTTAGCTCTTCAAAAGACTGGGGAGTACCCAGGGATTTGTCAAATCATTGATAATGGGAGTTGGCAATAAGGGCCTGGGTGAGGAAATCTAGGGTACATAAAAATGGAGAGGTCACATGGTGCTGGCAGGGGAAAAGCTTAATTTAGGATGAAAACACATTTTTTTTAAAAAGGTGATTTTGGACTTAGTCAAACTTAGCCAGTTGTTGGCATTCTTAGCACTGGCAATCTGTACTTTGTAAAGATTATTTTTTCCTATTTGTATTTGTGTATTTTATGCCAATTCAATTTTTAGAATCTCATGGTATGTAATGAAACTCTTGGACAAATGTCAACTTGCAGAGCTCCACAAAACGGATTCTCATTGAAACTTAGGCTGCTGCAAGTAGATGAACAAAATTGCTCCTGTTCCAGATTCTTCAAAACTGCATCTAATACCTTTGCTTGTTCATTTTCTTTCCTTCAGCAGATGGAGCTTATTCCATGTAAAATGCTTTGCTGTGTATTCAGTGAATTTGATTACAGTGAAAGAGAAAGTTTGTACAATATTGTAGAATCTCATGTAAATATGCACATGTATATTTAGGTGGGAGGGGACTGGAGGGATGAGGAGAGAGAGAAAGGTAAAAATATAGGAGAGAAAGACAGACAGACAGACACAGAGAGTTATGGTTGATACATTGTGTCAACTTGAGCAGTTCAGAAGTTTAACTGAGAGACTCAGCATGGAGCCTGGGTTCTTACCTTGTAAATATCCTCATTTTGTGCAAAGGAGGGCACGGAGATTTTGTGAATGCTACCCGGTCCCTGACGGGGGTGGTGGCTTGTGTACAATATAAGCCAGAAGAGGCTTGTTTTTCCTCTTTTGCTCTGACTGCTGCCTTGAAGTGTTGCATCAATGCTATGCCACTTTGCCTTGAAGCCAGCTGATTATGGGCTGAGAGGTCCACAAACAATGAGCTAAATAAATATTTCTTTCCTTCATTTTGAGTGTCATGTGTTTTGTCACAGAAACACAAGGAGAGAAAACTAACCAAGACAAAGAGGATACAGTGTTACCTCTTGTGAGGCAGGAAGGATTGCATCTGACATTTTTGCTAAGCAAGAAACCCTAAGTAAATCTCTTAAACACTATGATTGTATGTTTCCTGATATCCAGAATGGCAATAATGTACTCATTTAGTCAAAAAATTATTAACCAACAAACATCTCTTGAGACCTTACTCTGGATCAACCATTGTTCTAGGTGCTAGAGTGACAATGATACCTGTGGAGATACGTTCTATTTTTTCATATTTTTTTTATTTAAAGAGAAAAAAAACAGGAAAAAGGTAGAAATATTACAGAATATCAAGAAAAGAAGATAAATAGTAAGAAATCATTAGTTGATACATTACATATAGTTCTTTTAGAAATAGTTATTCAAGTTACAGAATTAAAGCACACAAAGTGGACACACAAGCAGTGAGAGTGAAAACAGATCTGTTCAAGAATCCAACAAGAACCTAGAAATATGGTCATCAATCCCACACACCTAAACATACATGCAGCTATATCTTTTATAGCACTTCCTATTTCCTCTTTTTTTACAATAGAAATTATACATATTTAAAATTTTATTTAAAGAGAAGAAAAAAAGCAGAACACAAAAAAGGTAGCAACAATACAGAATTCTACAAGAAAGAAAGAAAAAAGAATGACAAAAAGCCCCACTAAGAAATCACTAGTTTATAAATTACATATTGTCATCTTGGATGTAGTTGTTCAAGTTACAAAGTTAAAGGGTACATAGTAAACATTCAAACAGTCAGACTACAAACAGTTCTGCTCAAAGATCCAACAAAGATTCAGCAATATGGTCATCTATTTTACACACTCAAACATACATGCAGTTATATCCCTTAGAACACATTCTTTTCCTCTCTTTTTTAAAATAGCAATTACACATTTTGCATTTATTACACTTGTAGTTATTTACTTTTTACACTAGAGACACAATATGATATTTATAAATATGATTCTTATTTATTTCCCTAATGAGGATAGTCTCAAGTTGTCTCCATTTGCCTATGACGGCCTCAAGATCATCCTTTTTTATAGCTGAGTAATATTCCATTGTATAAAAATGCCACATCTTTTTCCTCCACTCTGCAGTTGATGGGCATCTTGGTTGTTTCCAGGATTTAGCTATCACAAATTGTGCCACTATGAACATGTGTGCACATATATCACTGTGATATGAACTTTTCAGTTCTTTGGGGAAAATACCCATGAGGGGGATAGCTGGATTGAATGGGGCTTCCAATCCTAGTCTTCTGAGAATTCTCCATATGGATTTTCATAATGGTTGCACCAGTCTACATTCCCACCAACAGTGGAGCAGTGTTCCTTTTTCCCCACAGCCTAGCCAACATTTGTTATCAGTTGATTTCTTGATGGTAGCTATTCTTTCCAGAGTAAAGTGGAATCCCAATGCTGTTTTAATTTGTATTTCTTCAATGACCAGTGATGGTGAACATTTCTTCATGTATTTATTTTTCATTTGTATATCTTTCTCTGAGAACTGTGTGTTCATCTCAGATGCCCATATTTGGAGATGGTCTTTGAATTTGGGGGGATTGATGTTTTTCAATTCTTTATATATTCTGGACACAAGTCCTTTGTCTGAGGGGTTGCTGGTTAAAATTTTTTCCCACTCTGTTGGTTTTCTTTTCACTCTGTTGGTGATTTCCTTTGAAGTGCAGAAACTTTTTAATAATGTGAGATCCCATTTGTTGATTCTTTGAAGTGTTTCCTGTGCAGTTTGCATTTGGTTCATGAATTCTCTGCCTACTCCTATGTCTCCAAGACTTCTACCTACCTTGTCTTCCAGTAGATTTAGTGTTTCTGTTTTATATTGAGGTCTTTGATCCATTTAGACTTTAGTTTTGTGCATGGTGATATGCATGGATCTAGTTTCAGTCTTGGGCATGTAGAGAGCCAATTTTTCCAACACCATTTATTAAAGAGACTATTCTTCTTCCAGTGGACATATTTAGCCCCTTTGTCAAATATCAGGTGGCTGAATGTCTTTGTAGTTGTGCTTGCATCTTCTAATCTGTTCCACTGATCCTCAGGTCTATTTCTTTGCCAGTACCAAGCTGACTTTATCACTGTGGCTTTATAGTACTATTTCAAGTCAGGAATTGAGATGCCTCCTGCCTTGCTTTTGTTGCCTAGAATTGCCTTTGCTATTGTAGGTTTCTTCTGTTTCCAAATGAATTTTAGCAGTGATTTCTCTAGATATGTGACATATGTCAATGGTATTTTGATTGGGGTTGTGTTAAATCTGTGTAACAGTTTTGGGAGTGTAGACATTTTCACAATGTTGGTTCTTCCTAACGAAGAGCAAGGAATGTCCTTCCATTTTCTAATATCCTCTTCAATCTCCTTTTTCAGCGTAGTATAATTTTCAAAATAAGTCTTTTACATTTTTAGTTAGGTTGATTTCTAAGTATTTCCTTTTTTTTTAGATGTTATGGTAAAGGGCTCTGTTTCCATAATTTCTCTCTCAGTGAGTTTTTTGTTTGAGTACAGGAATGCTATTTATTTTTGAACAATGACTTTGTATCCAGCTACACAACTGAACTTGTTTATTACCTCTATCAGTTTTTTAATGGAGTCTTTTGGGTCTTCTATATAGAGAATCATGTCATCTGCAAATAGTCATAATTTAACTTCTTCCTTTCCTATCTTTACTCCTTTTATTTCTCTCTCTTGTCTCATTGCCCTGGCTAGTGTTTCCATAACTATGTTGAAAAGGAGTGGTGAGAGTGGACATCCTTGTCTTGTTCCTGATTTTAAAGTGAAAGCTTTCAGTTTTCATCCATTTAGTATAATGTTGGCTGTTGGTTTGTCATAGATGGCCTTTATAAGTTGATGTAGATGCCGTGTATTCCGAGTTTCTGAAGGGTTTTTATCATGAACATGTGTTGGACTTTGTCGAAAGCTTTTTCTGCATCTATTGAGATGACCATGTGGTTTTTGTTTTTGGCTCTGTTGATGTGGTGTATTACATTTATTGATTTGCATATGTTAAACCATCCCTGCATTCCTGGAATGAACCCCACTTGGTCATGATGTATAATCT
>PVLA01016043.1:0-22367 GCA_004027455.1 Hydrochoerus hydrochaeris
AATACAACATAGGGAACACAATCAAAGCACTCATAAGGTGAAAGATTATAGCACTGAATTTTCACATCCTGAAAACAGAACACATTTAATTGAACAATCCTATGTTAGACATCAAATGTCTAGAACAAGATGAACAAGTGAAATACAAATCTTGAATGAGGAAAGAAATTATAAAGATGAAAGAAAAAATAAGTGCAATATAGAAAAATAAAATAAAATAAAAAGAATCAGTGAATGGAAATTCTTTTTTGAAATACTAAATAAAATTGATAAACCCTTTACCAACTATATCAAAAAGAGGAAAAAGCAGACTGAAATCTATACAATTAGGAATGAAAAAGGTGAAATTACAAAAAATCCTGGGGAAATCCAGCAGACCATCAACACCTACTTTGAGATCCTGTACAATGAGAAGATGGAAAACACAAGAAACAGACTCTTACACACATAGGAATTGCCAAAACTGAATCAAGAAGATTTAAAAATTCTACATAACCCAGTGTCAGTCATTGAAGTTGAAGATATAATTAAGAATTTACCAACAAATAAAAGCAGAGCTTCTAATGGATACACAACTGAATTCTATAAGACATTTGGAGAACTAATGCCAATATTCCTCAAACTCTTTTATGTATGTGAAAGGGGGATGCAATACTCCTGAAGTCATTCCTGGAAGCACGAAGATACCAAAACCACACAAAACCCAAACAAAAAGAGAGCTATAGATCAATATCCCCAATGAATGTTAACACAAAGAAATTCCTAAGATACTGGCAAGAAGAATGCAACAAATCAAGAAGATTATATAACTTACCGTTATCTATTAGAGTTCATCAGAGTGAGGCATGGATGGTCCATTCTCACAGTCACTCATCTCTCTGTGAATGAAAAAAATCTGGGTTCTGCCCTGATGGCCAGCACAGCTCTAGATTTATCTGGTGCCTGCACCAGGTCCACGCTGGCCAGGCTGAAAGTGAGGAGTCAGCATTCCTCTCACAGGTGGCGACTTTGAGGGTCCAGAGGGTCAAGCAGTCTGCGAGGGCTGGGGCTGAGCAGCGTGGACATGCAGAAGGTGCCAAAGGCTGCGGAGGGCACAGAGGGGGAACACTGCAAGGCAATTGCAGCTCTGCACAGAGTCCCCCTTGGCTAGGGAGCCTCTTCCAGAAACGTGGGCACCAGTAGGACCCTGGCCACTCCACGCTTCTCTGCAGTGGCTCCATAGCCTTCTCAGATGCAGCTCTGAACTACATCTGGAAGCCCGGAGCTGACACGGGGCCCAAGTGCAAACTACGGTCCCAGCCTGTATGAACAAATGGAGCCTTGAAGAGACCCGCATGGAGGGGAGTGGCCTGCACACTATTGCTGGTGTCCTCTTGGCCAGGTTCACATGGAGAAGAAGCAATGGTCTGATATCTGGCATAGGGAGGGACAGGGCCCAGAGCTAACATCCTGACTTTCCCAAGACAGATAAGCTGTGCTAGACAGTCAGCCCTTTAGAAAGTTTACTGTTTCTTTCTGCCATTTTCCAAGAAGCCACAGCTTTTCATCAAGGCCCATAACATGAGTTGTCCCCCAGACCCCGCCCACCCCAGAAGAAGTCTACCCTGACCCTCAAGGTGAGCTTGAATTCCATTCAAGCACAGGAGCCAAATTTGGACCAATCAGTAGGCATGATACAGAAGCTTTGAATGTTGTAGACCAAATGGGCCAAGTGTATTGGCCAGCTTGTTTCTGCACCAATCATCACATAAAACTAAATGAGGTGTGACTAATCACACATCTGCAGCTGATGTTAGATTAAGGTACAGATTCTATAGGGTTGGGAGGTCAGGACCTAACCCAAGGCCCACAGTGCCAGAGTCCAGCTGTGGCAGGGCTAGGGTTTCCCAAAGGTGGTCAGGGAGTCGGCGACTGAGAGACAGAAAACACTGCACACCAGTCTGTGAGTGAATCTGAATCCTTTTTTAGCATTGTCTCTTTTAGTATTATTAGACTTATTTAGTGACTGCATAAATTTACTATATGTTTGACCTTGCAGGGCTGCAGCCATGGCAAAGCCCTGAATATGTGCCGGGGAGGCATCCATGCACATCTTAATATAATCTCCTATACCACAGGTTCCTATTAACAACTTTGGCACTATAAAGGGCCAGTCGGGGTAGCACCCAGCACATCCCTGCCTGCACTGTATCCTGCTGAACTCCCCTGGTTTTAAGGGCACCCACTTGCCAGACAGGTACTGTGCCACTGAGCTATATCCCTGGCTCCCTACTCCATGTATTCTTGTTTGTTTATTTGTAATAGGGTTTCAGTGTGATGTTCTGGCCTACCTTGTATTCTCTATGTAGCCCAGGCTGATCCCCAACTCATGGCAATGCTCTTTCCTCAGCCTCCCAACTGCTGGGATTACATTTGTGCACCACCATGCCCCGCTTAGCTGTGAGTATTCTGTCCACGATTTATACTTTCTCTTTCCTTTTCTTTTCTTTTCTTTTCTTTTCTTTTCTTTTCTTTTCTTTTATTTCTTTCTTTCTCTTTTCTTTCTTTCTTTCTTTCTTTCTTTCTTTCTTTCTTTCTTTCTTTCTTCGTGTGTGTGTGTGTGTGTGTGTGATACTGGAGATGAAATCCAATGCATTCCCATTGATTTACATTCCTAATCCTTTCGAATTTATTTTGAGACAAGGTCTCACTAAGCCACTAATTTGCTCCTGTTTCCCTGAATTTGTGAACCTCTTCTCTCAGCTTCCCAGTATGCTAGGATTAGAGGTGAACACCACCACAACCAGATTCTCCCACATTTTCTGAGTTCAGTGAGACTGACTTGGAAAATTGTGCTTCCTTCACCTTTCCCCAAACTGGAAATGATTTTGCCTACTTTGCAAAAATTAATTTTAAAAAATCATATAAGCTGGACTTGGTGTGCTTTGTGTAGGTCTAACTGCTCAGGAAGCTGAGGCAGGAGTACTGTTTGATCCCAGTCATTTCAAATCAATGTGGGCAACATACTGAAACCTTGTCAATTAATAAATAACAGACCTTTCTATGTCTGGTTTTTGTATACTTTGAATTGTTTCATTTTGAGGTTTTTTGGAGGCAGGGTCTCTCTCCCTGGGCAGTCCAGGCTGGTCTTGAATTCACCATATAGTCCAGGCTGGCCTCAAAATCATGTGATTCTCCTACCTCAGCCTCCTGAGTGCTGGGATTACAAATGTGTACCATGATGTCCAGATCTATGTTTCCTTATGCAACATTATATTTATGAGATTTATCTATCTAATTCCATACATCTGAATAGAAGGCACAATTGGGAGATGATTACCTGACTGTTTTTCTCCGATACATTTTGTATGCTCTCATCTTGCTGAATGTAGGTGGGTTTTACTTATTTATTTATTTAGTCTTTCTGAGACAGGGTCTTGGTATGCAGGTTAGGCTGGTTTTGAGCTCACTTTGCAGCCAAGGTTGGCCTTCAATTCACAAGGTCCTCCTTCCTCAGCCTCCCAAGTGCTGAGATTATAGGCATGAGCCACCATACCTGGTCTGTAGGTGAGTTTTAATACTTCTTTGTAATAAAGAGAATAGGACAAAAGTGATGGATGTCACTCCTTTGGTTACATTATATGGCAAAAACAAAGACTTTTACAGATGACATTAAGGTTCCTAATCATTGGACTCTGAATTAATCACAGAGGGGACCATCCTGAGAAGGGCCTGACCCAATCAAGTGAGCCCTGCAATGTGGGTGTAGGTTTCAGAGATTTTAATGCAGCAAGTTCACTCTTATCTGTTGCTAGCTTTTGTTACCCCCTTGGAAACTGGATCTCATTTTGCTGTGCAGACCAGCCCCTATCCTCCTGTATCAGGCAGTAGCTGGGATTAAAGGCATGCCCCATCTTGCCCAGCATTTGTTGCTGGCTTTGATGAAATAAGCAGCCACAGCCACACAGAAATAAATTTTGCCAACTCTCTGAGGGAGATAAGAAAGAAACCCTTTATTACTTGAGCCTCAGGTTTAGAATGTGGGGCTGGGGTGTAGCTCAATGTCAGGATGTTTGCCTAGCACACAAAAGGGCCTGGATTTGACCCAGCACTGCAATGGAAAGGAGACAGACAAGATGAGATTGTAGCTTGTTCAGTGTTTAATTTTAGCCTCATGGTATCTTTAGCAGAGAATTTGGCTGAACTGTGCCCACATTTATAGTCTATAGAAAGTGTGACTACATTGCTGTTTTGTTTGTAGCACTGAGCATCAAATCCAAAGCCTCCCACAAGCTAGGAAAGTCTTCTACTATGGACCCACATCCCCAGCTCAGTGTGTTATTTTAAGGTAGTGGCAACCATAGAAAACTATTATGATCTGTAAACAATTGCTTTTTTTGCCAAAGAATACTTTAAATAAGGATAATTTAATTTTCCTTCCTCGAGGGTGATTTGGTTTTTCTCTTCCCTGAAAGATATTTTCAAATCAACCTCCTATAAATAATACTTGTCTTAATGAGCATAGATTTTGTTATATAGGCTGTAAATATGTTGACATTTGGTGCAAAATGTCAATACATTTTTCAGAATATTTTCCAAGAAGCTAGGTGTGTAGCTCAGTGGTAAAAAACATGCTTTGCCTGTGTAAGCCTCTAGGTTCTATTTCCTGCACACATAAGTGCACACACGCATGTGCGCGCACACACACACACACACACACACACACACACAAGGAACCCCCACACACAAAGTCAGCAAGAAACAAAAGGAAAGGAAACAAGAGACCTGTCCTTGGAAAAGAATTTAGGGAACTGGGTGTGGTGGCACACACCTGTATTCCCAGCACTCTGGGAGCCTGAGGCAGAAGGATTGCAAGTTTGAGCTCAGCCTGGGCATACTGATAACTTAGTTACATCTTAAGATAAAATTAAAATGGCCTGTGAATGTAGTTCAGGGTGAAATTCTGCACAGAATCTGCAGTAACTCCCCCCCCCCACAGCAGATTGCAGATAGAATTCACACCCCTATTCACCAGGTTCCACATACTCAGTTGTGGCAGCTTAGGTCTACCTGTGTCTTGGGGCTTCCTTATTTTTTGTTTTCATTTTTCAGCACTGGAGGTGGAACCCAGGGCCTTGGATACCTAGACAAGTGTTCTACCACTGAGCCACACCCCCTAGGGTTTCAGCATGTGTTTCTAGGGGTCATTCCTGGTCATCAGCATGTCTGTCTGCCCTGAACTGGTGTGTCCTGTCCTCGGAGATGTATACTTGGCACTGTGTTTTACACTTTGATTCTGGACCAGTTTACAAGTCTGGCTCCATAATGATCAGGAACTAGGTGATGGGCACATGAAAAAGCTTTGATTTTTATGTAACATGTGATTGATTCTTTCAGTTGAATATTTTACATTCTCTACATTTTTAAAATTTTAAAACCAAGTCTTCCAAATCTAGTATTCTGAGTTTATCTTATAACCTGCCTTAGTTTTCAAGTGACTCACAAATCACATATGAACATAACTTTTGGCTACTGGGCATTCTGGACATTTTCTTCACATTCAGGTGTGACTTCATGATACTGTAACATTGCTTCTGGTGGAAAGCATTTCTGGGCATTAGCTGGAGACTTCTCTTCCCTTCCCCACAGCCCTGCCCCATTGGATCCCCCACGTCCCCCCACTGTAGAATTTCCTGCAGCTATTTCTATCCTAAAGCTCGCTCCTCTCCTCTGCCAGTTTTCTGTCCACCCCAGCAGCCTACCAATCAGAAGGTCCCATTCATCAAAAGAAAACAGAGTTTGCACCTCTCCCCCATTCTAGACAAAACCAACAGAGAATAGAAGTGACATTGCAATGACCATGGTCCCTTCAGCCTCTGGCTGTGGGGTCAAAGGGTCACTTTGCCTAGGTTGGCCCCATGGGTTCTTTCACATGCAGGAGGGTGTTCCTGTGTAGCTGGGAGGCTACAAAGGACAGATCCATGGCTGGAGCTGCAGGCACCCCCCTCTGCTGCCTGACCCCAATGGCCACTCAAGGCCTGGGTCCCCTCAAGAAGCTGAGGTGATGGAGTGGCAATGCTGTGATCTCAAT
This sequence comes from Hydrochoerus hydrochaeris, assembly GCA_004027455.1. NCBI lineage: Eukaryota > Metazoa > Chordata > Mammalia > Rodentia > Hydrochaeridae > Hydrochoerus > Hydrochoerus hydrochaeris. The sequence goes on from PVLA01016043.1 coordinate 6,071, forward strand.
TCCTGTGCCCCACTCCATCACCCCAGATCCCTGGACTCCCAACCTGCAAAGCCTCCCAGAGCATTGGGGTGCAGCTCCTTGTAGAGCACTTACCTAGCATGCATGAGACCATGGGTTCCACCCAGCCATTCAAAAAACCAAAAAAATAAACAAACATAAAAATAAAACAAAAATCCCCCCCCCTGAGAAACTCTGAGTATTTTTTTAGAGAAGAAAACATTTTCCTGAGTCTAATATGTGGAATCCAGCATGCATACCCTAGGCTCAAGAACCTAACTTTTGTCATGCAAAGAATTCCACTTTGGCTTTGTGAGTCCTTATTGATTTTTGCTACATGATGTAAGATAAACATCATTTGCTAGGGGCTACAGTCGGAGTATTTTCTATGTGCATAAACTGTCATAGACCTCAAATGTTTCTACAAAATGAAGCAATGCTTAGCCTTTTCCTTTATCTGAAGTTCCTAGCCCTCTACACCACAACCACTATCCCCACCCCAGAGTTTCAAAAACTGGTGACTACACACCTGTAGTACTGAGAAGGCTGAGGCAGGAGGATCAGCCCAAGTTAGACGCTGGCTTGGTTTGCATAGTGAGTTCAAGACCAGTCTGCAGAGTGAGACCCTGTCTCCAAAATAAACATGGAGCCTCCAGAAAGAAAAAACCTGTGGAGACTTTGTTAGACTCCTGTACACAGTTGTGTGTGTGTGCTGGACAAGAGCCCTACCACTGACCTGTATCCTCAGTGCATGACTCTGAATAATTAAATTCACCACTAATAAGGTTGTGGGGTTGTTTTCCTCACATTTTTCTTTTGTAAATTGTTACACCTACAGATAATTTGAACATTTATAACAATGAATACCTGTTATAGTACATTCATTTATATTTGGCATTTTATGTATTTTTGTTCCCCCCTCTAGCACATTTTATAGTGAACTGTTAAAACATTGAAAATAAATTGCAGCTGTGATGTTCCACTGTAAGATAATTGGTATTCTTTTTGTTAGTTTTTTTGGGGGTGGGGTCTCATAAATTTCAGCCTGGCCTCAAATTCACTATGTAGCCTAGGCTGGCTCAAACTCACAGCAATCTTCCTGCTTCAGTCTCCCAAGTGCTGTGAATGCAGTTGTGGACCACGATGCCGTGCTCACATTTCTTGAAGCTAAGGACTGGCTTATGGGTTACAGCTCAATGGTAGAGGATGTGCTTGGCATGTATGAGGCCCTAGGTTCAATCTTCTGTGTCTCACCTCGAACCACTCACCCCTCAAAAAGGAAAAGAAAAGGGACATTGTCCCTTATAAAACCATAATATGATTATCTGACTGAGAACATTTGAAATAAAAATGTGAAATACTATTTACTTTGTGTAGAAAACTACAGTTCTCCATGTTGTTTCAAAATGGAGTATGGCTGCTTTCATTCTAAAAACCATTGAAGATGGCTGTGTGTTTCTTTTTGTTTCTTTAAGGTATAGGGACTGAAACCAAAGCCTTACATTGAGCTCCACTCTTGGCCCATTTTAAAATTTTTTATTTATTTGTTTATTTTGGTGCTTCAAAACAGGGTCTTGGTATGTATTCCAGGCTGGCCTTGAACTCACATGTAGCCCAGGTTGGCCTGGAACTCCTGGTGATGCTCCTGCCTCAGCCTCCTGAGTGCTGGAATTACAGGCATGTACAACCATACCTGGTGATTTTTAAATATTTTTGCAAGAAGAGAGAATAATATACTTTATTAAACAAGCTACCCTGAGGAAGTTTATGGGAAAATGATTAATGATGAAGTGTCATCTGTTTATGTGCATCTTGGCATCACTGATGCTTATTGATGTATCAGTGCATGTTGGTACCACTAAGGCAGTAAGTTCCACAAAGAGTCAGAAATTACAAATTCTGAAGGCTGATTCATTCTTCTACAGATATGTTCATTCTATGAAGAAAAAAAAGATTTTCTGGGAACACACACCTATCACTATATTTAGTTAATAATGCTATCAATTAATTGCAAGTAACAGAAAACCCAACTAACAGTGGTTGAGATAGAGATTTATTTTTCTCATATCCCAAAGAGTATAAAGACTAGTTGCAAACTGTCTTGTTTCTGCTATTCCATAAAAACATCAAGGACCCAGGGATTTTTCTTTTTCTTGTCTTTTTATTTTAAAGAGAGAAAAAAACAATAAAAACAATTCCAGATTTCTTAGCATGTTTATTTTTCATTTTTATAATTGTTGTCATTGAGTAGGCCACAAAATGCATGCAGAAGCTCCAGCTATCTCATCCTGAATCCCACAGTAGGTGCAGAAGTCTGGTAAATGATCTTTTTTTTCTTACCAGGGATTGATTTACAACCTTGCATTTACCAGGCACGTGCTTGAGCCACTGAACTAAATCCCTTGCCCTAGATGACTATTTTTTAATGATTCAGGGCACTTCATATTAGTGCACCAGCACAATAGGGATGGGCAGTTTCTGGCCAGTGTCAGCTGCTCCAAAGAAGAAACAGCGTGGCAGAGGGCCATGATGGTGGAAAAGTTGCTCCCCTTGTGGCAGCTGCAGAGCAGAGCAAATATTTTATTTTAAGACACAGCCTAAGTTGCCTAGGCTGGCCTTAACCTTGGAGTGCTTCTTTTCAGCTTCCAGAGGACCTCTGATTACAGACTGATGCGATCATGCAGCATACACTGATTATTTTTCCATTTTGGCACTAGAGGTGGAACCAACAGTCTTCTCCCTAAAGTACATGCCCAGCCCTACTCACAATTTTGCCCCAGGGTCTTGCTACTGACCACATTACCCAGCAGGACCAGAATTTGTAAACCTCCTGCTTCAGCCTCCCAGAGTGCTGGGACCCAGGTGTGTGCCACCACATGCAGCTACACTGGTACTTTTGAAGTGCCATGTTTTCTTTTAGGATGTCACACATTTTAGGAATATTTCTGGTTTTGTACTCATCCACCACCACCTTGTTGTGATAGGGAGGACTGAGCCTAGGGAAATCTAACCTGCATGCACAGCCATTTATATTTATTTATTTTGAGACAGCATCTCATTACATTTCCCAGGCTGATCTTGAACTTACAATCGTCCTGCCTTGGCCTTTTGAGTAGCTGAGAATTCTAGCATCCACTACTGCATGTGTATTTCATCTTACTTTTAAACTGTTTTTCCCTGGACTGTATCTTTATAAATATAAATCTTTGAGATATAGTTTGCCACTTCCTAGTCTGGAAGCTTCAGAAAATCACTGCAAAAATATATAGTTGTTGTTTTGGTACTGGGAATCGAACTCAGGTCCTGCTACTTGTCAGGCAGGTGCTGATGCTCCTGAGCTATATCCCCAGCTCCTTTTGGAAATTTCTAAATCAACACTTTGTAAACATGCTTCTAAATTATTCTGTGGAAAACAAGAAACAGATATTAGTTAGAAATGCAAGATATTTGTTTCCAACAGGTGTGGCGGTGTACAACTATAATCTTAGTGCTTGAGAGGCTGAGGCAGGAGGATCACTGTGAATTTGAGGCCAGCTTGGGCTACATAGTGTGAGTTCAAGGTCAGTATAAACTACCTGTTGAGACACTGCTCCCCCAAAATCAGATACATGTTTCAAAAAAACAATATCAATATCCAATCCATTTTGATCCTGAGTGGAAATAATCAAAAATATTTTCAGAAATACAGTGTTTATGTTGTACAAAGGGCATGTATTTATATGAACATTAAGTTTTGTGTTTGGATTCCTGGATGCCTTCAATTTGTGCATAGCTGTAAGATAAGGCAATCATTTTATAATCACCAGAAAATCCACAAATGATCCCTTTGGACAGCTCTACACCACCAGTGATACATGTATAACTGTCTCTTCAGGAGCATGGGACAATCCCATGTCTGAGGGGACAATCCTTCCTGTACCACTGGGCAGTTTAAGGCAATTCAAGCTGGTAGAAAAGAAAGAGGCTCTTTGCCAGAAACAGGAAAACTGTAATGATCAAAACAGACAAATTACTGCCACCATGCAGCTGAAAGTCTTACTAGGGAAGATGATGTACTTTTCAGGACTTGGTTTTATTTTGTTTTTTTGAAACAGGGTCTCATTATGTGGTTTTGGCTGACCATGAACTCCCCATAGCCCAGGCCAAAGACCCAGTGATCCTCCTGTGTCAGCCTCCTGAGTACTGGGGTTACAGGTGTGCACCACCATACCTGGTAGGGAGGATGATGTTAAATAAATATTGGTAAATTTGTTATTCAGACATAAGAATTGTGAAGAAGCACAATGTGGGGCTGAGGCCATGGCTCAGCAATAGAGCATCTGCCTAGCATGGGTGAAGCACCAGGTCCCACCCTCAGCACCAAATATAAAAACCTAAAGATACTTGGTGTTATGGTGCACACCTGTAATCTGTGTCAGGAGGCTGAGGCAGGAGGATCAAAAATTCATGCTTTCACTGCGAGTTAGGAAAGAGACACTGATCACTACTATTACCACTGCTTTTCAGTAGGGTTCTGGAATATTAGAGTCATTAGACAAGAGTATGAAAGAAAAGGAATATGGAAAATGAACAAGTTAAATGATCAATAATTGCAGATGACATGACTCTCCACATAGAAGACTGCAAAAACTCCATCAAAAGACTTTGTATTTAATAACCAAATTCAATACCACAACTGGCTACAATGTCTACATTCAAAAATACAATTTTTTGACACAAACACATTCTCACATACAGAGAAATTAGGGGAAACCACACTGTTCATAAAATGATATGCTTAGGAATAAGCCTAAGAATGGAAGTAAAACATACTATACATTGAAAATTACACTACCCAGATAAAGGATATCAAAGAGAATATCACAAAATGAAAAGATATCTTGTCCCTGGATAGGAAAAGTCAAAATAGCAAAAGTGGCCATACTTTCCAAATTGCTATGCAGATTTAATGCACTCCCCATCAAGATACCCCACTAGCATATTAGCAACCCACACAGAGCTAGAGACAACACTCCAAAAATTCATTTGAGATAAGATGGAGAGCAGAGGGTTTAGCTCAGCAGTGTAAGTGCCTGCCTGGCTAGCATGGGGTCATGAGTTCGATACTCAGCACCAAAAAAAATCTCTAGCAAATAAAACAAACAAACAAAAAACTCCACACATAAATTAATATGTAGAATTGAAAAAGACAGTTCTTGGCAACAAAATCAAGTCAGAATATATCACAACCCCTGACCAGCAGTTACACTATAAAGTTACTGTCATAAAATCAACACAATATTAGGGGAAAATATCAGACCTCAGTATCAGTGTAACAGAAAAGAAGATGTAGATGCAGTTCCAATCACATTCATCCACCAGGTCTTTGACAAAATTTGAAGACCCAATCCAAAAATGGGCATCTGAAATGAACATGCAATTTTCAGATTTAAAAAATACAAGTGGCAAACAAAGATGTGAAACAATGTTCAACAGGATTGGCCAATTGAGAAATGCAAATTTAAACAACACTGAGATTCCATCTCTCTCCAGAAACAATGGTCATTATCAGGAAATGAACCAATAATAAATTCTGGAAGCCTGGGGTTGAAAAGGAACCCTCTCCACTGTTGGTGCAGTGTAGACTAGTGTAATCATTGTGGGAGCAATATGGAGATTCCACAAAAAACCAGGGTTACAGGGCCCATTCATTCCAGCAATTCCCCTTCCCAGAAGAATTAAAAGGAGCATTCCACCATTAAACAAGAGCAACCATATTTATAGCAGCACATCTGTACTGGCTAAATATACAAATAACACAATTTCCCATCACTCAAGGAATGGATAAAAAGATGGGGGTTTTCCATGTGATGGAGTACTATGCAGCCATAAAGAAGGATAGTCTTTGATAGGTAAATGGATGCAAGTTGAGACCACTCATAAGTGAAATGAATCAGATTCACATCTGAAAACATCCTATTGCCTCCCAAATGTGAGATGTTGAAAAAGGAGATCCAACATATATAATCCATAATGTGAAATGAGAAGAAACTGTTGAAAAGAGAAACTGGGATGGGCAGAAGGAGGAAAAGAGGAAGGGAAAAGGAAAGAAACAGTTCAGATGCACTAGTATTCTCTTTTACTTCACTGAAAAGAAAGACTTGTGCTACTTTGTTTGGACAATATTTCTGGACTCTGTCTTGTTCTTTGACTATTTTGAAGATAGCAATAGGTGATGCATTAAGTAACATCACTGTCTTATTACTTTGTTTTGAAATTTTATTTTAGCCTTAAAATAAAGCAATAGGTTTGTGTAAAGCAATGAAGATGGGAAAAGAATCAGTTCTCATTGCTCATTGTGAATGCAATTTTCACACAGGGGCTCTCTTGAATCCTGATGGTATTTGTGTGCTAGATTTGATGGTAAAGCACAGGAGGTCCCCTTGGTGCCCAGTCTTCTTAAAGCAGCAGCATCTTTCTTGGATGCAGCAGGAGGGACCTGAGAGAGGGAGGGAGAAATGAAAGGAGAGCCTTGGTCAGGTCCTGTGGACAGGGGCTGGAGCTTCTGCTCAGTGCTGACAGAGACCAGAGGCCGCCTAAGCTCCTGGGTAGAGAGTGCTGAAGGGAGGGGCTCAGCAGACCAGGAGGGGAAGGTGACACCCACAGGGGAGAGGAAATGCCCACATCTTACAATCTTGCCTGTGGTGCAGGACACATTGTCCTGGGCTACTCTAGCCACAGTCAGGGGCACCAGTCCCTATGCTGATCCTCCTGTGGGGAGCTGAAGGGAGGGGTTTTCATAACTCTCAGGGAGGGGTGATCTTAGCCTCAGTGTTGCTCATTCAGAAAAACACTCCTGCAGGTAGGAGAGGGTGCTCCGCAGAGAGACACAGCCTCTTGTGACTCCACAAACTAGAGTGAGGAGGATGAGGGTGGGGCCAGTGGGGAGACTGCAAAGCATCAGACATCATCCTCCTCCAGTACCACATTTACTGAAGAGGCATCAAGACACAGAAAGGGGCAGGAGGAAGAGCATTGTGTAACATCTCACAGGCATCCTTGACAGTCCTAGTGCTAGAGCTTAGGCCCCAGGTGGTTTCCAAAACACAGTGCAGAAATAGCTGAGCTCTGACCTGGAGGACTCATCAGGACTATGGCTATTGGGCAGTTTGGAGACATGGAATGAGGATCCGAAAGGCCTGAGAGATATGTTACTCCAAAGTGGATCCAGAAAGAGCAGAAAAAGGCATCACTGAGAATGGAAGGAGACAGAGGTGGGCAGTGAGGTGAGCCACAGCCCAGGGTCCTTTCCTCAGGTCTTTGCTCTATCTGTGCACTGCCACACCACAGAGCCCATCCATGAGAGCTCTATCCAGACCTCCACATCACAGAAGATAAGACATGACCATGAGTGTCACTGATATCACTCTCTGTATTCTACTTTCCCTCTGTGCTCATTGGGAAGTGTCCTTTACCCCTTTAGAGAAATGTATGAAATGGAAAACAATGTTCCCACACACAGCATTTCCAGAGTTGCTATTTTCATACCTCATCATGCTTCCTACAAAGGCTTCAGTGCAAATAATTGTACCTGGGGATTTACTTATTGAAAATAATTGATGCAAAGTAGGTGGGTGTGTTGTCACAAGACTAATTCCAGTGTGTGAGAGCCTGAGGTGTGAGGACCCTCATGGTATATAGGCCTGTTGTATCTATAGATGGGAACATATTTTTAAAAAATGGGCTGATTCAATTGTCCCTAAGTAAAGCCTTTAAAATGTGCAGCTGATTGAATCATCGAGCTGTGAAAATAATACCATGCACTGTAAAGATCAGTGAGTCTCTCACTTGTGTTTAAACCATGTTTCTCAGTGAATGACACCAGGGGCTTGTGACAGTGGGTTTATGAAGTCCATGGGAGTTAGAGAGTCTGGGGGGACCCAGTCATTCACTGCTCTAAGTCTCAACCTCTCTGACCTGTGGTTCCTTCCACACTGGCCCTCAGGAATCACCCTTCTCTCCCACAGGGTCAGGCAAACTCTGCCTGGACAGTCCCACTGCTCTCAGGGGCACCTATCTTGGGGGCTACTTCACCTCATGGGTACTGAAAATGTCAGCCATGCAGTCATGGGCTCCACATTAGTTCACTGAGCTGCTCACTGCTATCTCAGGTCAGGACACAAGGGTGCTGCTGTGCAGACTCTCAACCACCCATGCAGGAGGGAATGGGGATGCACAGAGGGACTTTCAGTGCCTAAGCCTCTCATGACCCATGTGATCTAAGAGCTCCCTGAAGCTTCTTCTTCTGGATTGCTGTTGCTTGGGGTGCCATGAAGAACACTCCTGCTGACCAACCTAACTGTAGGCCAGGATGAAGCTCCACCTGCAGTCATGTGTGTCATTTCCTATTCCTACTAAGGGCTCTTTCACATCAATTTAACCTCACCCTTTATGGGTCCCAGCTCAGAGGAATGGGGAGATGGAGTGTGGTCAGCAATGATGCAAGAAGTTGGACCTGTGGGCCTGTGAATCATGAGGCCATGGTCCTGGGAGGAAGAGATGGTACAGCTGGGCAAGCCAGGAAGAAAAAGCAGCAAAGGCATCAAGCGTATGTTGTCAGTAAAAAATAGCCAGGCTCTGAGGCTTGAAAGAGCTACTTTGAGTCATGAGAAGACTATCATGGCAGGCTTCCCTGTAGCAGGGACAGGGATACTAGGACAGCAGCCAAGGGTAGAGCAGAACAGAGACTACAAACAAGACATGGAAAATGAAATGCCTGGAAGGGGACTGCCCATTCCTGATAGAGGAGCCAACACACAGCATTTACATGTTATGGCAGCAGACAAGATTAGAGGAATCATAGGAACTGGGAATGGCCCTAGGGGAAGAGTGATTCAGTGTAAGTGCACACAGCAGCCACAGATGTCATTACCTCTGCATCATAAGTTTAGAGCCAGGGAATCTACAGCCCATGTTCCCCTTTTGGAACCTAAGATCATTGTCTGCCTCAGGGCAGCAGCAGGCTCAGGGAGAATGAGACTGACTCCTGTGGATCTTCTGACTCTTGGGGAGCAGGGTGCCCAATCTTGGGGGGGTTCCTCAATGCAATGAAGGCCTCAAAAATTGGCTCTAAAACATAAGGACAGCCACCAGGACCCACTGTTATCTGCAGCCTCCCTGCACCACATGCTTCTCCCCAAAAGACTCAACAAATAAAGAAAGTGGCCTTGGACAAGTGAACCCAAGGAGAGATGACATCTACAGAGGCTAACACTAGCTTTACTGTTGATGATTCCTACATGAACAGTAATGATTAGATTGCAGGGAGGCAAAGCACACCAAACTGAAGATCAGACAAGAAAAGTAAAAGTGTAACAACCCACACCTAACAGAAAAGGAAGGAGCACAAAATCTCTGTTTGTATGTGATGTGATTTGGTGAGGAAAAGGGGAGAAAATTAAGAAAACTCAAAATGGAGGGAGAACCTTGGGAGAGGAGAATGAGGCTGCTCCATCATTTATAGTTGCATTGCCAGGATCAGGAACTGCCTGGTGTTCACACAGTGTGCACGAAGGCTCTCAGTGACAGGGCTGGGCCCTGAATGTACAAGACAAGGTGCGGCCCTGGGCATACAGTGTCACTGAAAACCTGCTTTACTCAGAGGTGCAGAGTCACTGTCATCACGTGTGAAACCACAGGAATAATTCAAGTATTTGATTTTCTACTCAAAGTTTGATTACACTATATATAAGGAATTAGTTACTGTAGACCATATGGAAATTACAGATAACATAATGTGTCAGTGTGGGTCAGTTGTGTCAAAGCATCAGGACACAGGTAAGATGCACTGGATGTAGCATGCATTTCATGTCCTGAGATAGAGAACCTGAGATGTGAATATCTATGAAAATGCACTAGTGGCTAGGGAGACTCCATGACTTGCAGGGCAGAGACTGAGCCTCTCTGAGCCCAGGCACCTGAGGGCTCATATGATGCCAGTAAACAATCTCAGCTCCTGGTCCTGAGAGAGCACAGATGAATCTGTCAACTTCCCTCACAACACCCTGGCAAGGCATACACAGGAGAGAGCCTCTGACCCCTCCTACATACCTGGTGAGAGCAGCCACTGCTTTCAAAGATCACCATGTGTGGGTCGTTATCATGGCATCCCAGGAAGGTGACTTGGCCAAGTTCCCAGATCTTGGTCAGCTGATCCTGGGCACTCCTCCCTCCTATCACCCTGCTGCACTGCAGAGTCAGTGCCTCCACTTCTCACCATGGCTCTTGCCTTCTACCACCTCCTTTCACTAAAGAAAAAATGAACAGTACTGTCCCATGAAGGCCCATGCCAGACACCTCATAGTCCTCAATCTTTCTCTTCTCACCTCACTTCTGAAACTTCTGTGCTGTTATCTGCTGACAATGCTACTGTCCATACCATCCCACAGCCACACTATAGTACATTAAGTCCCTAAACCATGCCTGGGAGTCACACTGTCCCACTGGAATGTCATGTGCCATGGCTACTTTCACTCTACAGCATTTGGATTCACATAAGGACATCACAGCTTGCTACTCCCCAATAGTTTGTGCAATGAGTAAACACACATAGATTTTCACATTTCTATGTGACCAAAAGATCAAAACACCATGAGTGACAGGAACACTGACCTGAGATTCATCTCCACATAGGTCAGCACAAAGCCAAGCCATGGGGCTCCTGCTCACCAACACAGGGATTTGGGATGACAGCGCACAGGAGCTCTGTTTTCTACCTGTCAGGTAGGTCAGTCTGATAGGAAATGCATCTTGGAGATTACATACATGATGCTAACTATAGGCTGACAAGAAGGAAACCCTGATGCTGGTAAGAGGATGGAATCTTGGCAGTGGCAGGGAAGGGATGCTGGAGAGCTGCCCTGGAGGAAGGCAGCACAGAGGCAACAGTTGATGAGAGCTGGGAGCCCCAGCTTCACAAATTCACCTCAAAGAACTAGGTAGGCTGCTAGGCATGCAGATGTGCAGAGAAAAGGGGAGGACTGTACAGGAGAAGCCACAGGAAGCCACTTGACCAGAGCACCTGGAAAACCCTTCATGAAGTGGTCTGACACCATGGAGCACCAACTTCAGTGGGCCTTGAGGTTTCTGATCCCCTCTCCTCACTCTGGGCCCTGTGCAAATATGAGGTCTGCACTGTGAGACCCAGGCTCACAGAGTCCTGTGGCACAGGAATTCAGTAGAGCTGCAGCGACTCCAGACCTCTGCCCCTGCCCTGCAAACACAGGGGAGTCCTGGCCGAGCTTTAGCCACCTCTCTCAGCTGAGCCCTTGAGAACTGAGAAGCCTTGAGCTGCACTTCTAAAGGGATGATGTGGACTCACTGGTGTCATCAGGTAAAGGTCCTGATTCAGGTTTAATCACAGGGACAGAGCAATTCAGGTGATGATCTTGTAGCAATGGTGGAAATGGCTTCCCAGAACCCAGGGTGGTCAGCTCATACACTGATGCTGACAGGTCATCTAGTTCTTCATGCAGCTCAATGCTGAGACAGGCATGGGTGGGGATAAGGTGGAAAAGATCAGATTAAGATGACCAGAACACACAGGTTCCAAGTCAGACTACAGCAAAGCTTCAGGGAGAATTTTTGCACTTTGAGCCTTTCACAGAGAGGAGAAAGAGAGCTTTGCTCTGACATGGACACTGCCCAATTACTATGGGAATGAGAGTGAGAGACAGACACAGAGTAGACAGACAACAAAATGGCACAGGGAAGAGGGAGAAGCCCTGCCAAGGCACTGTCCACATCACCAGCTGAGGAGAAGAGAGCAGCTTGCCTCTGAGGTACAGTGAGGACAGGGAGCTCACAGTGACAACCACAGAAGGCACCAACCTATGGCAGTAACAACAGGGAATGTCCCAGGTTCTGGGGATGGCAGGCTCTGCAGTGACTGCAGGAGAACCTGGGCCCTCTCAGCCTGTTCTCATCAGTACTGAGACATGACATGGCTCTCTGAAGCTGCTCCATCTACTTTCCTCCCTGTGCCTCAGCTCTCCCGAAATTCTAGCCCTCAGTTCAGGAAGACAATGTGCATGGAGCCTTTGAGAAGATAAAAGTTCTCTTTTAAGGTCATAAGGCCACAAGAGTGCTTAGTTCTGAGCAGACACCCTCTCCAAACACACAAGAGGAACCACAGTAGGTTGCTAAAAGGCCAGAGTGTCTGTGGTTTGGTGAATGATGCCACAACAATTGGCAGGCACTTCTCACCCTTGAGAGTGAAATATGTGTCCCCTCCTGACCTGGGCCTTGATTCTAACACAACCCCTCTCTCAACACACTTGCTCATGTTTCCTGACTGTGTATTGTTACCTGGAGTCCAGGGTCTGTGTCTTCTCCTCTTCACCTCTGTCAGAGTCATGCTCTGTAAAGAAATTCAGAAACATCCAGATGGTCACTGCATGGTGCCACCAAGACACTTGTGACTTCCTTAGAAGAGTGTGCAGCATTGTCAGATGGACATAGAAACAAGCCTGCCCCACAGTGTCCACAACCAGTCCCCTTCCCATCACCCTCCATTTTCCTTGTATCATTTCTGTATGGGAGTTCTCTTCCTGTTACCCAAATCTCATGGCCATTTTTTATGACACCCAATCCCTACAGAAACCCCAGGTGTGACAAGAGTCTTCTGAAATGATACTCACAGAGATTCCATACCAAATGCTACTAATACAGTGTAACACTCACTGAGAGGCTTGGGAGATGAGTAAACAGAAACTGAGGCAGGATCAGCCTGCAGTCATCTCACCTGGGCTAAGCTGCAGCATGAGGCTCTTGGGCAGCCTGTGCCACTCTGAGTGGTTTTTCTGGTGGTTTGGTGCCTGGTGGCTCACATCAGTTTGCCTTTCTGGGTGTTAAGATGGGGAATATTGACCTGCTGATATGTTCCCTAGGGGCCAGTCTCATGTTGTCCCATGTAAGCCCCAGTCCTGACTATCCAGTTACCTGTCGGCCTCAGATGTCTCTTCTTTAACATCCTTCTCCTTTTCTGGAATCTCTGCAAGTAAATTCACAAAGAGTCATTCACAACAGACACCAGGGCCTCTCTGGAATGGAAACTGAAATATCTATGTAGGATTAGGGGTGGGCACAAGGTCTCTTCACCTCCTGATGAAACACATGAGCTCTCAGTTTCTTAAAGATCTGTGTACTTGCTTATATTTCTGGGGCCCAGACACAATGCACGATGCTGTGCAAAAAAGGCAGAGGTGGTGGGGTCAAAGAGATGCTTCTGAGATGGTGACAACCATGGGCTAAGGCTCAGCAGAACCAGAAAGGGCATCCTGGGACTCTTCCCTGCTTCCTGTTATTCCACACCTGCAACCCATCAGCAGGATGCTCATGTCAGAGCAGAGGAACAACACTGAATAACCACAGGTACAGAATTTCAGCACCACAGTGTGCCAGTGGCTGTGTGTGGTGACCCAGCCCTGTAATCCCAGCACATGGGAAGCTGAGGAGTGAGGAGAGCTGTGATGTCAACACCACCCTGACCTATTCAGTAAAACACTGTCTCAAAATGCACACACACACACACACACACACACACACAATGTAAGTCACTTAGATAGAAATACATCAAGGAAAGGAGAGCTCTGTCTGTGGTAATGAAAGCTGCAGGATAGAGAAAACAGCCTAACCCTTGAAGAGAAACACAAACCCTCCCTGAACACTGGATCAGCCTCTACCCACATCACCCAACTGCTCATGACTGGCTTCAGAGAAACAATTTGAAGATGGCTAAAAGGCAGAGGGCAGTATGTGCAGGGAGAGCAGACAGGCAGCATTTAGAATATTAGCAGGGGAAGAATGCAGACATAATCCCCCTATGTGAATTAGGTTCCTCAGGAATCCATCTTCCAGCTCCCAGCAATGACAATTTAAAAGCAGCAGAGTATTTTTAAAATGACAAATAGATTTTCAAGTTTATCTGGAGTCAAAAGACCCAGAGGAAAAAAGAAACAACAACAGAGATCAAATCCAAAGCCATGACAGCACAGTGGCTGGGAGGACAGGCACAGATTGATCCTGAGACCAGAGTGCAGAGTCAGAACTCACAGACAGAGCTCATGAAGGAGCTGGGGACACTCTGGAACAAAGTAGAGTTTTTCATGAGAGGTGCTGGGACAGGTGGACAGGCAAGATCTTACAGACAGGCAAAGACTTTACAGTTTTGCCAACATTCAATCAGAATGGATTATAAATGTTGAGTGAAAACAAAAACTTTTCCTGAGAGAAAAGACAACAGAGAAGAAAGTCCATGTGAACTGTGCTGGGGCATTTCTTATCCAGAACAAAGAGTGAAACTCACAAGGTAAAGAATGAGTAAGCCACACTGTGATGAACCTGACCTCAGCTATGCTGGGATCACTCAAACCTGAGGGACACAGTAGCAGGAAATCTCTGCAAACCATCTCAGAGATGATAGACAGTGACTTGATTCTTGGGAATCTCATGGAGGGACCTGATACATTTGGGGAGGGACATGGTGGAATTCAGACCAGGAAAATATTCTGCATGACACTGGAACAGGACCTGTGTCAACAGACATCATCCCAAAGCCACAGGATGCACAGCACTGACAGGGAACCTAACAGACACTGCAGTCTTCAGTTACAAGTAACCATCACTGTGGCTCCTCATTCACAGTGAAGGAAACACAGTAGCCTGGGATGTGTCATGAGGGGGACATTGTCTCTGAGGGAGCTGCTGAAGGCTCCCAAGGTACAGGATGGAGGGCCTATACCAAGCCCAATGTGTGAGGGCCCTTATCCTTCCAAAGTGCATTCCTGACTATTCTCTCCCTGCATAGAACAGCAACCAAGACCACATGATCTACTCTTCTGCACAGTAGGAGACAAGAACTCAGGAAAGATGGAGTTGTCATCCATGCACAGTTGGTACAGACAGTCACCAGTTTGGGGTTTTGGAACCTTTCATTCTTAGAGCACTATGATTTGAATTCTAACCAGCTGTCACCTAACACATCCTCTTCTCAGCTTTATAACTAGAAAGATGTGTCCTCTTCAATTCAGAGCCAGGTTCCCTCAGGGACAAAGGATACTGGGATGCTGTGAGGTCCCTGGTGTGGATTCAGCCCCTGCATTTCCATGGGAGCAACCTAAGATTTCCACAGCTCTATATGGGACACAAGCACCAGAAGAGCTGTTCAAACAAGTCACTTTGTGCGTGTATTGTCCCATGAGCTGGGAACTTTAAAGAAGCTTAGTGTAATCTGGGTCTGAGGCATCCTCACCTGGGTTGAGGTTGTGGTCCAGCTGCTCAGCCAGTCTGTAGCCCTCAGGCTGACCCTGGTGGTGGTCACTTTCCTATTTGGTCTTAGGGTGACCTCTTCTGAGGAAGACCTCCAGACACTCCTTAGGGTTATCAAATTATAGCAGCTTTGTCACAGAAGAACAATTTAGGTAAATTGCTTTTACAGAGCATATAAAAATGGAGAGTGAGAAGTTTAACTCTAGTCCTATTAAACAAAATAAAGATTTTATAAGAGCTTATAATAAATTTCAAATTACAATAAGTATTTTAAATTTAAAACTAAGCTAATTAACAGATTCTAAACATGCTGCTAAAGAGAAAAATCCATAGCTTACATACATCTAAATCTGTGCATGACAACTTTAACTTCTTTCATGTATACATACAATGAATTAGTAAGAAAAATAAGTTTTAAATGGCCAGGTTTTTATCATACTGTTGAAATTAAAATTTGATAATTGCCGGAGTCCAGCTGCAGCAGGGCTAGGGTTTCCCAAAGGTGGTCAGGGAGTCGGCGATTGAGAGACAGAAAACACTGCACACCAGTCTGTGAGTGAATCTGAATCCGCCTTTATTTTTTAGAAGCTGGAATATATATTTGCCAACCCTGGCAACAACCCCCAGCCCCAAGCAGGAAACACCCCAGGCCCAGGGCCAGGCAGGGACAATCCCAAACAATAGATGTTAATTGGCCTCAACTCCAAGCAGAAGGCGCCCCAGGTTCAGGGCAATAGGTATCAATTAACATTTTAATCTTGACATTTAGTCAGCCCGGGAAATGCAATCTGACCTACCGGACACCCGCAGGAGGAAGAGATGTGTGAGATTATTAGGCCACTCCCTACATTGCTTTCCTTATCATTTATGGGAGTGGCAGTCCCTGCAAGGACAGCGCCTGTCTTAGGTCAAGGACTCTTCACATGTACCCAACCAGGCCTTACCCGTCATGGGCCTGCAGGACAGCAATTGGTCCTGTGCCTGTCTTAGGCGG
>PVLA01016044.1:0-22418 GCA_004027455.1 Hydrochoerus hydrochaeris
AGGTAATGGACTTCAGGCCTGGATGCCCATCTGTTCCCCAGGGGCCTTGTGGTGGCCATGCTGTGACTCCCCAGGCACACAGGGTGCCATCTGGGCTGGGGATTGCAATAACCTGCCTGTCCCTGCGTGTGCCTCCCAAGGGGTGCTGAGCGAGGTCACACTTGATGGGGACAGGGACCCTACTACCTAGCCCTGTGCACACCAATCCTGTCCCTGGAGTGACTTTCACTTCCTGTCATACCCAGCACATCCTGTGCCCGGCACATCTTATTGACTTACAGGGTCACAAAGAGAGGAGAGTGCCAGCTCCTGCTGCGTTGACAGGATGCAGAAGGCTCCGGAATGCAACACCACTGATGTCTTTGTGACTTGAACAGCAGGCGAAAAAGAACAGCTGCCTGTGGATTGATCGAGACAGGCTGGCCGTGAACTCACAGCAACCCTCCTGCCTCAGCCTCCCAAGGGCTGGCATTACAGGCGTGTGCCACCACACCAGCTCTTTTTAGATGTGTGAGATTGCAGGTATCAAATTTCAAGCCAGGAAGGAATGTGGCCTTGCTTGCAAAAGACCCAGCTGCCTCCCAGGGTCAGCTCTGTCTCGTTTTGCAGGGGTACAGGTGATGAAGGAGCTTTCTCCTCAGGACAAGCGGCCTTGCTGGGCCAGGACAGCCGCCTCCTCCGGCCTTCTTGACAGCCCCGGGAGGGGAGGGCAGCTGAGCTTTTGGGTGGGAGTCCTCCCCAGTGCAGTGCTAAGAGCGACTCAACTCACCAGAAGAGGACATGATTCCGGGGGCGTTGGATGGCTTAGAATTTCAGCCCTTGCAGATTCAGGAAGGACAGTTCAGACTGTGTCGCGGAGGCAGCCACACACAGTTTCATAGCTGGGCATGGTGGCACATGCCTGTCATCCCAGCACTCTGGGAAGCTGAGGCAGGAGGATCTCTGTGAGTCCACGGCCAGCCTGAAGTCCATACACAGTGAGACCCTGTCTCAAAAACAGAAACATAAAAAGTGAAACAGAAAGATGAGTATTTCCGAATCCCAGGCCAGGGCTGGGCAGCTGTGTTTCTGATTCCCAAGCCAGGAAGGTTAGTGGGCGGCGGTGGAGGTCACATCCACTCGCAGTGATGGCCACATGCACAGCGGGGCAGGGCTTGGTGAGCCAGGCTCCCCGCGTCCGGGCCGGGATCCCCCCTTGGAACCGAATCTGCGGGTCTGTTCTCCTGGAGGCAGAGGGGTGGGTGCTCACTCCGTCCTTCCCGGCGGGGAGAGACCATTTCCCCGTAGGCGGAGCAGTGTGCGGCTGATGCTGGACCAGCTGTGGTCACTGCGCTGGGCGCAGGGCACGTGGCTGGGCAGGAGGCCCATGGGGAGCGGCCGGGACCGAGCACTGTCCTCACCAACGCCGGACCTCGTTCCCCGGGGCCCTCAGCTGTCCACGCTCACTCAGGGATCAGCCAACACGCGAGGAGCGGGGCCGTCACAGGGCGCAGCCGGGGGCTGACTGGGAAGGCGCGGGCTCTGGAGGAGGGACCCCAGGGGCCCCGAGTGGGGACAGCCGCTGGGAGTGGGAGGCGCCGCTTGTCCCCTTCCACCCCGCAGCCCTAAGGCGTATGTCCCGCCCTGCCCACCGGGTCCAGCTCCTCCGCTGCACCCTGTGACACCACAAACTGCAGGACTCTTATTTTTACATTTAAATTTTTTGATTTATTCTGTTTCCTTTTATGGTACTATACTGAGTAACTACACTGAGCTGCATTCCCAGCACTTTCTAGTTTTCATTTTGAGGCAGAGTCTCGAAAAGTGATTAAATTGTTCAAGCTGGCCCGAATTTGAGATCCTCCTGCTTCAGCCTCCCAGAACACTGAGGCTGCAGGTCTGCAGCAGCATGGTTGGCTTAACCGGTCAGTTTTAAAAATAGCTTTATTGGGGGGTAAACTGATGCGTTCAGAGAGGTACATACTGGTGGCGTACAACTGAACACAACTGGACAACGCGAACACGACCCTATCACCAGAAGGCAGAGTCAGCCTGCCGTTTTCCTTGAGGTGTCACCCTGGTACGTGTGTGCGTGTGTGTTTGTAAAAGAACACATGTAAGACCCACTATCCTTCCAGGCACGGTGCCCGACGCCTGCCGTCTCAGCTCTGGGGAGGCTGAGCCAGAAAGACTGCTGTCAATTCAAGGCCAGCCTGGGCTCTACGGTGAGCTCAGGGAAGCCATGGTGGGAGTGGGACGTGCCGTTTCCATGGAGAGGCTCAGAAGCCCCACAAATGCCACACACAGCTTCCTGGGAGAGGCTCAGAGAGGCAGTACCTGCATAAGGGACCCCTCAGAGGCAGGCTGGCTCTGCCCGTGAACAACAGATCTTTAGGACCCGCCCGCAGATGAGGGGAGGGAAAATGGGGGAGGAGCCGGAAGTGTGGCAAAGAGATCAGGAAGTGTGGCAAGCAGCGACCGGAAGTGTGGCAGAGTGGAACCATATGGCTGGAAGCTCCAGGAGGATCAGGCCAGTGGATTCCAGGACCCCAGGAAGGAAGACCCCCAACTAGGGGTGGCTCAGGCCTCTTCCTCCCTGCCTGGCGCAGCCTCTGACTCTAAAACCGGAAGTTCTTGAGGGTGAGAGGCAGGAGCGGCTTGCTGAGCTGAATGAGCGAAATGAAAAGCTCAGGTGGAGCCAAAAGAGTCAAGTACACAGGTGGCTATGGCCTGAGAGGCTTCACCCCTGAGGGAACCACCAGGTGGCCTCTCCTGCCGCCACCCAGCCCCGAGGCCAGCGAGGGCTGGGGTTTTGAAGCCAGGAACCCTGAGTTTGCACCTTCCTTGCTCCCTATTGGCTGGGTGACCTTGAGACCAGATCTGGCCCCTGTTGTCTATTCAGTTTACAAACCGGGGGCAGGGGAGCTGGCACGGGAGGGACGCGGACTAAACTCTCTGTCTCAGCCTCGTTCATGCAGTCACATTTTTTACTGAGCGACTGTTCTACGCAGACCCCGTGGGCGGTGCTGCGGATTGGGAAGGATTTGCACAGCACGGTTGTGTGGCTTCGCAACCAGGGACGGGGCCCTTTCCCAGCACGCAGCAGGGCTGCACTTAGAACACGGTGGAGCTTAATTAATGCTCTGGCTGCAGCTGGCTTCCAAGGTGGCCCCTGAGGACTCTACTCCTTGGTATTATGTTTGTGTTCTCTGCTTCACTTGTTGCTGGGACAAAGTACCCAACACCTTCAACGTACGAGGATGATTTATTTGGGCTCATGGCTGAGTCCATGGCCGGCTGCTCAGGACACGGGTCTGTAGCTCAGGGCATGGTAGACAGGAAATAGAGAAGAGAGGACCCAGAGGGAGAGGAGCTTTCCAG
The DNA here is from genome assembly GCA_004027455.1 of Hydrochoerus hydrochaeris. Taxonomy (NCBI): domain Eukaryota; kingdom Metazoa; phylum Chordata; class Mammalia; order Rodentia; family Hydrochaeridae; genus Hydrochoerus; species Hydrochoerus hydrochaeris. The sequence goes on from PVLA01016044.1 coordinate 3,361, forward strand.
GCCATGCCCCTGGGACCACACCTTCCTCCAGGCCCTATCCCCTAAGCCCCCATCGTCCAATTAGCTTCCAAAGGCCCTGCCTGGGTGCTCCTGAGGCTCTGGGGACATCTAAATCTAAACAGTGACGGTGTTCCAGCAGTCCCTTCTGAGGGGAATCAGACTGACCCAGTGCCATGTCAACTGAACAGGTGGGAGTGATCTTATGTGACCTCTGATCCAGGTCACAAGTGCACTGCAGGTCCCGCCTTGGTCCCTGAGCCACTCAGAGGAATGACAATCAGTATCCCAGGAACACCCAAGGAGGTGGGTTGAGGCCCCCAGCCAGCAGCTGGTGCCCCTGGGTCCGTGAGAGCAGCCACCTGAGGTCTGCAGGTGACCACAGCTCATCGACATCCAACCAGAGTCTCAAGAGAGCTGTCCACACCCTGCCCAAATTCCTCACGCAGAATCGGGGATAGCAAAGAGAAACGATGATTAGATTGTTTGCAATTCACACCCTGGGGCCCCCGCACCCCCTATGGGTAGAGCTGTCCCAGCACCAGCAGAGTCTGTCATCCTAAATCACCGAGTCCCTTATGAGCCAGCACTTGTGCCTGAATCCCTAACCTTCGCTTTCCCCACTCTGTGTAGCATGGGTACCAACTGGACTGAGGTCAGATGGCCAAGGGGATGGAAGAAAAACCCCTAGGAGGGAGCCTAGCCAGATGGTTCTGAGCAAGACAGTGAGACAGGGCTCAGACACACCCGGGTCGCAGGTGCATGTCCGTCATTTCTGTACTCTGGAGGCTGAGGTAGGAGGATCCCACAAGTTCAAGGCCAGCCCTTGACCCTGTCTCAAAACAAGAAAAGAAGTGAAACATCAGGAATGTGAACCCAAGGGAGGGTCCCTTGGGGCCACCCCACTGCACTGGCACTGTGACAGGAGCCAGTCTGTGGGCTCTGTCCAGTGCTCCTCCCAACAGTCCCTGCAACCTGTGGTGAGGACATGAGCAAGAGGAAGGTGGGACTGTGAACAGCAGGAAGGAGCAGGGAAGCTCTGGGTCCATAGCAGGAGGGGAGCTGGCCCGTGCTGCAGGGACCCTGCGGCTTGGACCTGCCCAGCAGGGCTGGTCATCTTCAGGCTGCCCTGCTTGCCATCTGGCCAGGTCTCTCGGAAGGGAGGGGAAGTTCTGCTCCTCCAGGGCAGGTCCTGGGGCTTGGCTGGCTCTGTCCTGGGCTACAGTCTCTGCTGTGTCCACGGGTCACTGTCAAGACCTGGGCAGATGTCACCCTTTAGATATGGATGGCCCCAAAGCAGCATGTTCGCAGAGATAGGGCCTTTGCAAGCTGATTGGATGATGGGAGTTTGGGAGGCGGGGCATGGTGAAAGGGGCTGTCCCAGGATCGCTGCGGAGAAGGGTTCCTTTCCCTCTGGGCTCCTCCCTTCTCTCCACTTCCCATTCACCATACTCTGAGCAGCTCTCCTCCACCAGGCACCTGTGCCCTGCTGCCGTGCCTTGGACCAGCTGACCATGGACTGCACCCTGTACAAATTGAGCCCAAACAAACCCCTGCTTTGTATGTTGTGGGTACTGCGTATTGTGCCCCAGGGACAAGAGAAGTAACTGAACCAGAGCTGTTTCCGAGCTCTGCCACGCCTGGCACAGGAAGAGGCATCCTGGCTGTTTCTGCCCAGCAGTAATTTGATGAACCCTAGTCTGAGAAAGCTGGGTCCCACTGTATGGTGACTTTGGAAACACGTGGCCCAGCATGCAAGGGGTTGCAGCTTCCTGCAGCTGTGGACCCTGAGTTGAAGCTGAGGTCCCCATAGGGAGGAAGATTCTCAGAGAGAAGCCACACCTGCCATCCTCTCTGAAGCCCACCCGTCAGAACCCCAGAGGAGACAGGGAGACAACTAACATATTTATTTCATTATTTTAATTTTTTGAGACATGGTGGTGTACACCTGTAGTCCCAGCACTCTGGAAGCTGAGGCAGGAGGATCGTAAACTGAAGGCCAGCCTGGATTACACGTGAGACCAATGTTATATGTCATTTAGTTCTTATAATTTCCAGGGCACTGATCCTTCCCATTCTAAATTCTTTTTGAATACGGTTAAATAATGTACCTGAACTTCTAAAATCAGTGAAAAGGTATCATTGTAATGGTCTTTTCAGTAAAGGAATAGATGAATTACCTTTCCCAAAATGAAAGCAACCAAGCAAAGAAGCAGGATTGGGAAAAGATGCAAAAGACATCATGAGATTAGAAAACAGGAAGTTGAAAGTGTCACTCAGTCTCGGTGTAAGGGCCTGTTACTCTTCATGTTTTTGCCGTACTGGGGGTTACTCACGGGGTTTCTCACTGAGCTGTGGCCTCAGCCCTCATTAGTTTAGATTTTGAGACAGGGCTTGCTAAATTGCCCAGGGGAGACTGGAGATCCTTCTGCCTCGGAGCTGGGATTATAGGGCTGCACCTCTGTCTCTTACAGTTTCACCTGGTGTGATATGTGGTGATCAGCCACAAACACTTTTATGTATTGATTTACTGATTTTTGTGGTGCTGGGTATTGATCTCAGGACCTTCACAGGGTCTTCTTGCTGAATTGCTAAATGACCCAGGCTGGGCTGGAACTTGACCCTCCTGCCTCAGCCTCTTTGAGTGCTGGGATTATAGGTGCATGCCACCTTGCTGGCTGACTGCTCGGAGTTTACAGAGAACTAACATTTATGGCTCAGTAGCTCACACAATCTCCATGGTGCCATTTCCTTCACATTCTAACTGTATTCTAACCATCAGAAGGCCGAGGCTCAAAGAGGTTAAGGAATCATCAGTCCAGGGTCACCAGGCCAGAAGGGGAGGCTTGCATGGGACCCCGTGTTCATCCAAGCCAGGATCGAGTCCTGGTTCCAGCGCTGTCCAGGGCTGGGGCTGCTGGAGATGATTTTGTTTGGAGCTGGCTGCAGGCCAGGTCTCTGACTTTACTGAAATGTCCCACAAATTACCGGGAGGGATGGAGCTTTGAACTTGCCTAATATAACACGGGCCGGTTCTCAGGATCGTATGTATTTCTTAACCTAATTAAAGAAGCTCAGGCAGATGTGGGTGGGGCTGAGGTGTGCAGGTGGGTCTGCAGACTCCTCTCGGAGGTGGGAACTCAGCGACAAGAAAAAGCCCTGTACAGTTCTAGCAGGGGACCCAGCTGTGCAGGAGGGGATGTGGGAGGTAGAATTGGGGCCTGTAAAACATTTCCACAAAAAAATCAGTTGATGTATTTTGGAGAGGAAAAGGCACCAGCGCCACGCTCTGTACACAGGTAGCTTTCTGCAGTCAGAGGGGCGGGGCAGAGGGCATCAGAGGCTCAGCCATGGCAGGGCTCCCTGTGCCCTATGCAGCTGCCTGTGGATGTGGCATTCGGCACAGGGCCCTGCAGTAGCAAACCCCAGGCTTGGGATACCAGCACCAGTTTTCACTGGGCTGGGCAGCTTATTTATCCTGCTGGGCCTCAGTTTCCTTCTGTGGAAGATAGGATGTATTCATCAGCTGGACAAAACACCTGACACCCACAACTAACAGGAGAAGCTTGGTTTGGCTCATGGTTTTGGAGAATTCAGTCCATAGTTGGCTCCAAGGCAGTAACATGATGGTATAGGGTGTGGAGAATTCAGTCCAGCATGACTCCAAGGAAGAACATCATGGAAGAAGGGTGTGGAGAATCCAGCCCATAGCTGACTCCAGGGCAGGAACAGGATGGCAGAGAGGTGTGGACAAATCAGTTCTGGCATCAAGCCAGAACAACATGGTGGAGGGACACGGAGAATTCAGTCCCAGGCCAAATATCAAGGTGAAAGGCCAGGAACAAGTCAGTCCATGGTTGACTCGGAGGCTGGAATACCATGGTGTAAAGGCATGGAGAGTTTAGTCCATGGTCAGCTTCAAGGCAGAACAGTGTCGTAGAAAGGCACATAGAGGTCAGTCCATGGCCAGCTGGCTCCAAGGCAGGAACATCATGTTGGAATAATGTGGTGGAGCAAAACTTCTTTGCTCCTACCAGCCAGGAAGCAGAGCAGGAAGTGCTAGAAGAAGGAGAGAGGAACCTGATATGGTCCCCTAAATCACACCTCCATACCTCACCCAGACACACTCAGAAGTGTGTTTTGCTGACTCCCAAGACAGTCAAGTAGACAATTAAGCTTCCCCATCACATGGAGATAAAATAGAGCACTGGCTTGTGGGAAGGGTAAAGTAGTAGTCAAATGTTTAGGACAATGTCTGCTTGCAAGAAGGAGGTGCTTATACAAGTATTCTTGGTTTGCATCCTGCTGCCTTGGCCATGGGCTCTGAGCAGTGTTTCTTTCAGAACAATCTACCCAGGGAGAAATTAAGGCCTTGACCCAGGTCTTTGGGATTCTTTTCCCCATTCTCTCCAGCTACCAGCACTGGTTACTCCCATCCATTATCCAACAACCTCTTTTCCATATGATTCTTGGACCTGCCTCTTCCCTCCTCTCAAAGTCTTGATGACATCCTAAGCCTCTTGGGCTGAAGTTCAAACTTCTGGGTGCTTTAGAGCCAGTTCTGGGCCACATTCAGCTATGTTTTCTGCTTGTGTCGCCCCACGTCAAATGCTCCAGGTTTCCCCTCCTCCTAGACAAATGGGAAAAACTGCATTTCCTGGCTCCCTGGTGGCCACCTGGGACAGATGACTGGTTTGGGCCAATGAAGCGTGAGCAGAGGGAGCATACGGGATTTGTTTCCATAACAACGGGCAATGGTCCAGCCCAGGTGTCAAGAAACTTCCTATAAATGTGTTCAGCCTTGTAGGCCATGTGGTCTACTGTTGCCATATGAGAAGAATCCTAGATGGTACCCCACTGGGCAAGCAGGAATCTATTCCAATACAATTTTTCTTTAAAAAAACAAAATAAGAAGCAGATTGGAGTTTGCAGACCAGGCTTCTGGACCAGGCTGGGCAGCAGAACTCTCCAAAGTGGAAAGTGTTCTGTGATGTCAGTGCCATCCAATATGGCGGCCCAGTGAACAGCCTCAGGTGGCCAGTGGCTTCAATACTGGATACCAACTCTGGATGGTGGCTGTTCTGTCAGTCAGTGCCCTAGAGTCAAGACAACATAGTTACTGCTGACTGTTTCTTTTTCCACTGTGTGAGAGAGGGGAGAGAGAACAGGAGGGAGGTATACAGGCCTTTACTGAGGGCACGGGAGGACTGCTGAGGAGACTCCTGAGACGCTGGCAGCCTTTAGAAGCTTCAGGAACAATGACGGCCTTTTTATTTGGGACCTAACAGGCGGAGCTATAGGGGCGGGCAGAATGACGTAGTAAGAGCCGATAGGAGGAGCCTTTGCACATGCTCAGAAACGCAACAGAGGCAGAGCTAGGAGTGGGCAGAATAAGCCAAAGAAAGGGTGGGAGGTTTGACTTGCGGGTTTGCGAGATTAACACAAGGGGGCGCTGTCCAACAACAGAGGCAGCTCCTATATGAGGGAAAACGGATCACTGCCACAGCGGCCGTGTGGTCTAATTCTTGGTACTGTACCTGAGATTTGGGGATGTTTGTTACCATGGCAAGATATAAAACATTTCTAACTTCCACACCCTTCATCCAATCATTCCATGTACCTCTGCTCATGTACCATGTACCTCTGTTCGTATTCCTATTCCTATTCCTAATCCCCTTTCCTATTCCTTGCTTGACTGGAAAATGTTGCCTCACTGTTTGAAGTTCACCATTGCTTGGTGGTTTTCCGTTAACCTCATACCATCTCTGAGGTGTAAGAATTGCCTTCACTCTCCTTCGAGCGCTTTGCAAGTTCACTGGGAATAAAATGTTGTAATGTGATCATTCTTTTTTCATGTTTTCCACTAGATGGTGAAATCCTGGGGAGCCCCTGTGGTACTTTAATCTTACCGGTGGGAATGTCAACATATGTTTGTTAAACTGACCAGGCTGTGGGGTCTGTCTCGTCCTCCCCTGGCACTGGTTTAGCTTTGGGACATTTCACCATGCCTTCTTGTCCTCTTGCCCACAGTTTAAGCTTTGGGCTTCAAAACCCAGGCAATGATATTTGTGAAGCATGAGGATAAGGGGAGAAAAGAGATACCTATTAGTTTTACCTAGGAGTGTAAAAATGTCAGTTTTGCTACTTCCTAAAATTGGGCAGCTGTGAGTCTAAACAAAGCAGTACCCCTGCTAATGGCTCCAGAGCTTTAGGAGTTACTGTCCCCAAAGTGGGTTGGATTTCAGAGACTGTGTAGGTCAAGGGCTTACTTCTGAAAGTTTTTTCAGTATGTGTGGTGTTATGGTTTCTATCTAGATGTCCCCCAAAGCCTCATGTGCTCATAGGTGGGTCTTTGGGGAGGTGATTGGATCATGGGCGTGTGACACTCTTATTGGATTTGTCCACTGATGAGTTGGGAGGTGGATCCTGATTAGAGGTGGTAGGTCCTTGGGGAGCATGGCCTTGGGAGGGTCTATCTCCCTCCTCCTCCCTTGATCATTCTCTGCTTCCTGCCTGCCCTGCCATGGACTGTTTCTCCTCTGCAATGGTCCTCTGCATGCTGCCCTGCCTTGGAACCAGCTAACTATGGACTGGAACTTCTACAAACTATAAGGCAAATTAATCTCTCCTCCTTAAAGTTGTGGGTGCCAGATACTGTGTCTCAGCACAGAGAGAACTAAGATGTAGCTTAACAAAAATTCCATTGTATTCTTTTAGTGGTTTTTGTTCCAGATGACAAAAGAAGTAAAGAAAGACTAAAAAGTCTTTAATATCTCTATTATTTTTGCTAAACCATCTTCTTATATTAATAAACTTCAAAAGGAGAGGAGCTAGGTTTAAATAAGGTTTGGTTCCTCCATTGAGACTAGGACAGGCCCATATATATGTACAGTGTATCTTAACACCGACACTGGCCAGGGACTTAAATGATCTGATCCTGGGTTTCTTACAAAATGAGGGCGAAAGGATTTGTTATGGTTAATATATGACTCCCCAAAGCCTCCTGCTTATGGGAGATGACTGGGTCATGGGGTGGGTGCTGTACTCATCAGTGGATTCACCCACTGAAAAATCCATAGCTGCCTTGCTCTTAGCAGGTGGGGCCGGGTGGGAAGAGGCCGTCCTGGAGGCGTGGCCTGTGAGGATTTCTAGCCTTCCTGCGCCCTTCCCTTCTCTCTCTGCTTCCTCTCCTCCATGATGTGAACATCTCTCCTCCTCCAGACCCTTCCACCGTCCCCTTCCTGCCTTCAAGCCAGCCAAATATTGACAGAAAAAAAAATCCCTAAAAACTGCAAACCAACATAAACCTCTGCCCCTCTAAGCTGTGAGTCAGGTGTTTTACGCAGCCACAAAAAGTAACTAAGACACAATTCAATGTACACAAGGGAAAGGACAGAATGAATGGGGTCATAGTACTCTGCCTAGCTTGGGTCTCAGATCAGGGAGAGAAAAGCCACCACTGTCACCCAGAGTCTTGGCTCAGCCACGGTGGCTTCTCAAGGCACCGCCCACCCGTGTGCCCTGTGCTCACATGCTTTGGCCTGCACGTGCGTCCCTTCCGGCTCAGGCCTGCTTTCTCCTCTCTTAGGCTCTGGCCACCCTGCACATGCTGCGCTAGGTGCTCTAATGAGCCTGTGGTGGTGTCCTGTGCTCCTGCCTGACAGAGGGTACCTGGGTTTGCACACGTCCCCCACAGCTGGCTTAGAGGGAGCCCCAGTCCACAGTGATGGGAAGAAGGGAAAGGTTTCCCTGGGCTCCACTCACCGACTTCTCACAGGCACAGGAATGGCCCCGAGCCAGTTGGAAGGAGGGCTGTTCTATGTGCTTCCTTGGAAAACAGTCCTCAGAGAAGGCAAAAAGGAAGAGGCGAAGAAGACCCTAAAACAGGCAGAGTGGTTCACGCCTATAATCCCAAAACTCCGGGAGGCTGAGGCAGGAGGGTCACAGGTTCCAGCCCAGCCTGGGAAACTTAGGGACTTAGTAAAACCCTGGCTCAAAATAAAAAATGAAAAGGGTTGGGGGAGCAGCTCAGGGTGGAGGACGTCATTGTCTCCAGGACGCAAAACTAACTACTACTGTGCATTTTAAGTAAATAATTATCTTTCGCATTTGCTCAGCGATGTCAGTGATAAGACAATTTCACAAGCACTCCTGTGTTTGATGTTGATGACAACCCACGGTGCGTGAAGTCCTAAAACAGACCCCACGTCCCTGTGCCTCTGGTGTGTGTGGATATGAATGAGACAAAGTTGAATCCCATGCCTGGGTGACAGGATGAGACGGAGGGGGTTTGACCCAAGGATTGTGTGCTGTGGCTGGGTCTGCAGTGGAGGGTCCCACATGCAGAGAGTGCATGTGGTCACTTTGTACAGCGTGTGGCCCTAGCTGGTCACTGGCTAGGGAACAGAGGCCTTAGCCCTTCAGCCACTGAGAGCCCCAGATGGACCCTGAGCTGTTGTGGTGAGTGTGTGGCTAGGCCAGGGCTTGATTTTGGCTTCAGAACATGGGCTTCCTGCCTTCAAAGCAGGAATATCAGGGGCAAATGTTGCTTCTAGCCGCTGAATAAGTTGGAATAATTTGTTAGGCAGCAGTGAACAATGTATTAACTTCCAAGCACTGACCTCACAAGTTGTCCCCCAAGTGGATGGCTTTAAACAACAGAAATTGACTCTTTCAAAGTCCTAGAGTCCAGAAATGGGAAGTTGGGTTGTTGGCAGGGTCACATTCCCTCTGTGGGCTCCAGGGAAGAACCTCAGGTTGTACAGGCCCTGCTGGTCCCCCAGTTCGTCGTCTGTGCAAGGCCTTCTCCTCCTTGGGTGTTTGTGGCTTCTCTCTCTTGTAACTATGCTTGCCATTGGATTTGGGGTGCACCTGGATAAGCTGGGATGCTGACCTCATCTTAAAAGCCTGTGTTAGTTAAGGTTCTCAAGAGGAATCAATATGAAATATGATCAATATGAAATATGTATGCACATACAAAGGGATTTATTGGGTGGTCTTACAGAGTCAGAGCGGAAGAGTCACAGCGACCATCTTGGGAGTCCACAATGGTGGCCTTGGTGCTGGAGATCTGGGGGACCCAGGGTCAGCTAGAGGCAGAAGGCCCCGTGGTGTCACAAGTGTGAGTCTGCATTGGAAGGCTGGAGTTGGTGTGGGGAGGTTGAAGAAACGAGCCCAGGGTCCAGAGGCAATGGTAAAACTTGGAGCTTTTGAAAAACAAAGGGAAATGCTTTCTTCTTCTTTCCCTTTTCATTCTGTCCAGGCTGCAAGCCCATTGGCTGGTGCCACCCACATCTGAGGCAGGTCTTCCTTTTTAGTTTGCTGGCTTACACATCAATCATCGGCTGACACACACAATGTTTACCAATCTGCTAGGCGAGAGGGTTCTTACTGAAGTCAAGTCGATATATGACAATTGATGATCACACAGGCTTAGTCACCTCTGCAAAGGTCCTCTTTTCAAATAAGTTTACATCCACAAGATCAGGTTGTGTGGGTGTGGCCCTGTCTCTGTGGGGACACCATCCAACCCATTCCAGTGACTCTTAGCCATCGGTCTCCTTGTCATTTGTAATTTTTAGCCCAGGGGAAACTATAGAGAGAACAGACAAGTGTAGGGTTTTCAAGTTCAAGTCCAGTGGGCTCCGCACTGTCCTGCGGATGTCTGTTTCTCTCAGCATTCAGCGCAGTGCTGAGTAGAGATGAATGCTAAATAAATACTCAGTGATTAATTGAAATTGCAAATTAGTCAGGGGTGAAGTCGCACCACGTTCAGAAAAAGACTCACTGCTAAGGGGAAATGATCTCTTCTGGAAGTCCTCTGTATCCGTCTAAAGAGGCCCGCGTTGATGAGTATTTCCGTTCTTGATTAAAATGATTAAGGGTCCTTGTGAGTGGAGGGTCTTGGAAAGTTTCCAAGAGACACTTTCCCAGAAGGGTTAGGAGGAAGAAATGGCGGAGTCTGGAGTCAGACAGCCCAGGGATAAAATCCAGGGGTCACGTCCCAGCCAGGTGGCGCTGTGTAAGTCACTTAGCCTTTCTGAATCTCCTTCCACCGACTGGTGAACACGACCTTGTGCTCTGTCGCCATGTGTCTGAAGACCCACTGAGATGCCAGTGATAAAAGCGCCCCTCGCTTATCACTGTAAGAGTGGCAAACACTCTTATGGTGGCTTTACACGTGAGGTGACCATGCTTCTTTTTCTCCTTCCCATTCCACAGATGGAGAAGCTAAGACAGGGAGTGGTGGGATCAAAGTCAACAGCCGTCACAGGGCAGGATCCCTGAGATCTGAGCCCATACCTCCTCCTCAGCCATGGTGCCTCTCCAGGATCCAGGAGGGCTCCTCAGGGTCACACAACCCCAGTAAGTGATGCAAAAGGATTTGAAAAATGAGAATTAGGCTGGATGAAACCGTTGATGCTGAAAGCTGTCCACACGAGGCCGTGTATGGCCTTGGCCTAGGCCTCAGCAGGCCCAGGGGGGATGGCTTCGAGGTAGGAAGAGCAGGGCCATGCTGGAAGCTCTGGCTCTCATGGCTTCCACCCTGGGCAGAGAAGGTGACCTGTAGGCAGTTGCATGCACAGCTGGACCTGTCCCTGGCCAGGCTGAAGAGGTCCAAGGAGCAGTCAAAGCTCAGGCCATGTCTGGGGAAAGGAATTCTGGGAAGCAGGGTCCAGCTCAACTAGGTGGGCACAGCACGAACTTTATAGACCCTCAGAAACAAAGGATCCGGAGAGCAAGCAGACTGCTGGGGTCTTCCCTTAGGCTTGGGGTGTGTTTGTTCCTTTCTTCCTTGCTAATCTTGAAGGGGAGCAATGGATGTTTCTGCTTGTGTGGAGGGGAGGCTCCAAAGGGTCTAAGGATCAGGGCCCGGAGGGGTTAATGATGGGTGGAAGGGGTGGGCCAGGGGCATTAGGGTTCACTAGCAAACCGGATCAATATAAAATGTAACTACACAAGGGTTTTCTAGGTAGGCTTAAGGGTCAAAAGGGGAGCAGGCTCAATGGCTGTCTATAGAGTCAGAGGCAAAAGAGTCCAGACTGGTGGTCTGTGTGCTGGAAAGATGGAGAATCTAATAGCACTGGAAGCTCCCTGCAGCATCACCAGTATGGGCCTCTGCCAGGAAACCAAAGAATCTGCATTGGGAAGCTGAAGAGTCTGCTCTGGAAGGCTGAAGAACTGGAAAGCAGCCTCTGAACAGTGAAGACCAGTGGGCTTCCAGAGAAGAAAGAAGATTCCCTCTTTCCCTTTTAATGCCACCAATGCTACAAGTCTATTGGCTGGCACCAGTCACTTCTGGGGTGGGTCTTCCCCTTTTGGTTTGCTAGCCCATGTGTCAGTCATCCACGGACACACCAGAGTTGACTAATCCACTCAGCCATCTTACTCAAGTCTCCTTGACACACCCTAATTAATGATCGTGGTGGGAGACCTGGATTTCCTCTATCTTCCTCCTCAAATAAGCTGTAAATAGAGATGTTTCCCAACAAGTCTTTTAGTGATGCCTCCTTTTCTGCCACCTCCCCTTCCTGTCCTGGGCAGAAGTTCAGGGGACATCTTCAGTGTACCTGGTGAGGGTGGTGGCAAGGCTGGGGACCCAACTTTAAGGATCTGGCTCAGGCAGGAGTCCTCCCTGGAGTGATGGAGCACTGAGAGAGGAAGGTCTTTAGTAGATGGCATGGGGGTGGCAATCTTGAAACAGTGCCTAGATGAGGTGTCAGTGAGCCAGGAAGGTGCAGGTGTGTGCAGATGGGTTAGGCTGGCCTTGTGTGTGTACACATGTGTGTACATGTAGATGTGTACACACATGTGCCTCCATGCATGTGTGCATGATCACACCATACTCCCACAGAACAGGGATAACCACAGCAAGCCCAGATGACTGTCACTTCTTGCATATCTCACTGAGCCCAGTCCCTGACCATATAGGGAATGTCTCTTTCTGCACCACCCAGTCACTTCACAGCTCTTTCTGAGGAACCAGCCAGACTGTTCTGAAGTCTTGCCAAAATTGTGGAAATGCATCCTTTCCCTAACTCTGCAAGGAGAGATGGTCAGCTTTTTATATATGCTGGAGTTTGGACTCAGGGCCTTGGCACTGAAGTATACCCACGTCATTCTAAATTTTTAAACATTTTATTGCATTTTCAAGAGAATAAAACCAAACAACATAAAACAGAATAAAGCCAATCAAAACAAAACAAAACAATACTACAGCACTTCAAAACAAGACAATGGGAAATCAACAATGGCCACCATAATATATCTTGTTATCTTCAAAATAGCTGCCCATGCCATCAGACATACTAAAATCAAACAAGACAAGATAAGACCAAACAAAACGGACTTCAAAACAAGACAATAGGAAATTAACAATGGCTACCATAATGTCTCTTGTTATCTTCAAAATAGCTGTCCACATGTAAGCATGTAAAATCAATCAGATAGTACAAAAACCAAGTTGTTTCCTTACTTCAGTCGTCATCTGTGCAGAAGTTTCAGGTGTGTGACTTCTGATGTCTGCTATGTCTGTGTCTCCTGAACTTGTTCCTTGTGGGCTGAGAGCTGCGATTGTATTTTGCTCCTTTGTCTTGATGTTTTCCTGTGTTCCTCAGACTCTGCCTATTGCTGCATCCCCGGTGCTTCCCGCATCGGCTGCCCAGCTCTCGGTGTAGTGGATTGGACTGGGCACCTGGGATCTTCCGATCCAGTGTTCTTGGAGTGGCAGAGAGGCACAGGGCAGTGGCTCACCAATGTTCCCCTGGTGGCAGTGGGGCCGCAGGGTGTGGCTTCTTCTCCAGGCCCATGATGGGTTCCTTGGATCTCTCTGGGGCACTGGTGTGTGGCCTCAGAGCATGGCTGCTTCTTCAGGCTGGTGCTGGGCTTGTTCTAAATTTTTAATTATATATATATATATATATATATATATATATTTTTTTTTTTTTTTTTTTTTTTTGGTACTGGGGATCAAACTCATGACTGCGCACTTGCAAGGCAGGCACTTATGCCACTGAGCTAAATCCCAGCCCTTAATTTTATATTTTAATCTGTGAGATTCTGGGTAAAGTGAGGCTGGGTCTTAAAAATATTTTTTCAAATATTTAACTGAGTTGCTTCTGACCTGAGGCCAGACTGCGCTGTCCCTTTAGAAACGAAGCTGGCTTTGAAAGCTGCATTCTCTAGAGCTTTATCTCTCCTCCTTTTCAATCTCCAATTCAAGGGTAAATGTTAACAATAAACTCTGGCTCTAGAAATCAACTGCAATGGCCCTTTTGTTCCTTTACTTGAGCCGCTTTGCAGTGATTCAGGTTTTTTTGCTAATGAGCGTGTTTTGCTTCTCTTATATGATGATTTGGATTCTTATTTTGAGAGGAAAAAAATAGGCCTTGACTGGTACTTTGGGCTCAGACCGCAAAGAGTGACAGGGTTGTCTTAGCAGGGCCTCTGTGGCCAGGGCTGAGCTGGTCCTGCTAATGCTGGGAATCAACCTTGGGGTGACACAAGGAGGGTTCCCACCATTCTGGCCCGGGGAGCCCAGTGTCACCCAGCGCTGTGTCTCTCTGCTCTTTACTCCTCATTTATCATGCAATTCTGCATTCTCATGTGGTCATGCTGGGCTCTTTCTTGTCTGACTAAAACCCATTCTGTGGAAGCAGAATCTTTGCCTCTGTGCAGCTGAGGCATGTGCTGCCGTCATGGGCATGGAGGTGACAGTCACTAACCTTCCCCATATTTAGGGTGGTGGACACTCTTGGAGCACGGAAGAAGCTAGCCCTGCCTGCTGACAGCTCTGCAGCCCGAGTCACCTGCCACACAGATTCTTGCTGGCCCAACCTTGAATGGCACAGGGCTACCAAGCTCATGGAGAGACCTGTATGTCAACCAAGCTCCTCTGGGACCCCAGAGCCTGCAGCTCTCATGCCCGGGGCAGAGCCCTGTCTTCTTTTCTGCCTCCCACTGTATCTGACTATCTGACAGCACCAACACCCACAATTTAAAGAGGAGGTTTGTCTGGCTCATGATTTCAGGGGATTCAGTCCATGGTCAGCTGGGTCCAAGGCAGGAGCCACATGGCAGAAGGATGTGGAGGAGCAAAGCTGATAGTTCATGGTGGCTGGGAAGCAGAGCAGGGGGACAGAGCCAGAGAGGAAGGGCAGGGACTAGATACCGACCACAAGTCACCCTCCACAAGGCACCAGACAGTCCTCCCTGCTCCCACTGTCTAGGATGGTGCTCCCCACCCTGGGGCTGTGGTCCTTGAGCAGCTGCAATGCAGAAGGGGACTGTTTGTGACATGGAGGGAGGAGATGCAGGCTGCAGTGGTGTGACCATGAATGTCACCCTAGCAGGAGGAGGGGGATTCAGGGAGGTGCATCACCGCAAGACCTGGCAGAGGGACAACATTCATTGAATACGCCCCGTGAGGACTGAGGACGGTCTGATTCCAGCAGGGTGACTAGTGGGAGGAGTGTCACCAGCTCGTGTGGCTGCCTCTGTCCCACTTCACCCACTGTGCTCCAAACAGGTGCCGCCCAGGGCGGACCAGGTGCTCCGAGGCCGGCTCTGCCAAGACGGTGCCATCCTCTGTGAGCAAGCCTTCTAAAGTGGCTTCCATAGCAACCACAGGTGCCGCCCAGGGCGGACCAGGTGCTCCGAGGCCGGCTCTGCCAAGACGGTGCCATCCTCTGTGAGCAAGCCTTCTAAAGTGGCTTCCATAGCAACCACAAGGCGCTGCAGACGCTGCCGCGGAGGGGCCTGGTTGCTTAGCAAATGCCGGCAGCTGGGGAGGTGGCAGCCACTCTATCCCTTCCTGGCAAGCTCTGTGAGGCTGAAGGTTGACTGCTGCTGTCACCAGGCTAGGCAGTGAGTGTCCTTAGACTGTCATCCTTGGCAGCCCTGAACCTAGCCCCAGATCTGGGAGCTGTGGCCTCAGGGTCTGTACCCAGCTGGGGCTGCCAGAAACCACCGCAGGGGCTGCCAGTGAGAACTCTCACACCTGGCTGTTGTTGCTTTTCTTCAAAACAATGACTGTTGTTTTTCAAGGAAGACACAAGGGCCTCAGGGCCACAGAAACTCCGCAAGCTGACCCCTTGGGCTGCACCTCCGGTCCTGGTATCTGGGCAGCCCAGCAGCAGCAGGTGATGACAGCCACCAGCGGCAGGTGATGACAGCCTAGACGTTTGAAACTATCGCGTGATGCGGGGACGTGCAGATCTATTGCAGCCCTCTGTGACCACGAGGGGACAACCCCGAGACTACAAGCCTCTTGTTGAGGTGGGAGGAAGGGACCTGGGTCACGATGCTGTCACTGAACCAGTGGGTTAACTACCCTGCCACGGTCCCACTTCAGATACACTGGGGGAGACAAGCGTTTCCATGTTTTGTTTTTTGTTTTGCATTCTGTTTATGCTACCGGCAGCCGAGCCTTGGGTGCTGGAGAACAATCAGAATATCCCCCGACACCTCGCCCACTCACTCTGGGCTTTGGCCCAGGGTATTTCCCTCCACTAAACGGGGAGCACTTTCCTATCCATCTGGTGAACTTGTCCCTAAGAATCAGCCCGGATATTCCTTCCTGTCGGCGCACTTCCGGGAACCTCACTGGCCCGGGCTTTGTCATTTCCCTTTCTGTGTGTCCTCTTGCCCCAGCCTGGACCTCTGTGGCTTGTGCTGGATATTGTAATACGCGTGTCGGTTCTGGTTTTGTTTTTTTTTTTGTGTGTGTGTGTATGTGTGTGTGCTTTGAGACAGGGTCTTGCTATGTAGTGCAGGCTGGCCTTGAACTCACTATGTAGTCCTGGCCTTCAGCTTGCAGTGATCTTCCTGCCTCAGCCTCTTGAGTGCTGGGCTCACAGGTGCACACCACCATGTTCATCTCACTGGCTCCTGGGACAGAGCCTGGCCCGGGATAAGTGTTGACTGACCCAGTTGTGTGCTATGTAGCTATAAAGAAGCAGCCCAAGGTAGCATTAACAGGGTCCCTCGAAACATCAATTGCTTTTTAATGAGCTTCATTCAATTAAACAGATGCTTATTTAGCAATGGTGTAACTGTCTGTGTCGCCAGTGGAAAGCATGTGTGTCTGACATCTTTCTTCCCTCCCGGCAATGGCTGTGTGAAGATCATGCTCTGCCCTCTGCATTGCCTGGTTTTTTCATGTCCCTCACAGAGGTGGTGGAGGCCCCCAGGAGGGACCAGAGCCCATCCTGGGGCTGATGAAGGCCCAGCTCCGTGCTACCTAGGCAGGTCACATCGTGCATGCGCTGCCCCGAACCACCTACAACATGGGGTCCTCATCTGCTCAACTACCCAGAACTGGAGAGCCAGTCTTGTCTGTGTCAATCTCTTTCACATCACTGGGACACAATCCCTAACTCGGAGATGTCAAGGAGGAGGTTTATGGTGGCCCATGTTTCAGTCCATGGCTGGCTGCTCCAAGGCAGGGCAGCAGGGCAGCGGGTTGTGGTGCAGGTGAGCTGCTCGGGGCATGGTGTACCGGAAGTGCAGAGAGAAGGGAGGAGCCATGAAGCCAAGGAGCCCTTCCAGGCCCTGCCCCCAGGACCGCCCCTTCCATCAGGCCCCACTTTCTAAGCCACCATGGTCCAGTCAGCTTGCAAAGGGTCAGCCTTTGCGAGCAGGAGGCTTTCGGGGGCATTTTAAGGGAGGACACTGCTGCCACAGGCAGGACCCTTTGCCGTGCTTGCCGTGGTGCTTGTTGGCCTGTCTGCCCTCAGCTACACGTTTTCTTTCTGATGTTCCACATCTGGGAGGGGCGACCTTGAAGGGCTGTCCCCTCGTTCCCAGGGTTACCGATGCTCAGGGACAGAAGCTGACCAGGTGGCAAACTCTGGACAGCACCTGGCCCCCTGCCCATCCTGCTCACTTGGGGCTGTGGCCCCGCAGCTGGGGCCCCTCCTGTCGCAGAGCCCCTGACTTCGTTTAAACTAACTGCCCACATCTGTCACCTGCCCTGCCGCTGCTTCCTTCAAGCAGGCAGGAGGTGCTTTCCGTGTGCCCTGAGGGCTGCGGCGTGGCCCCTCGGAGCCGAGTGATGCACAGTCACCCCACAGTGAGCCTCTTCCTGTCCGCCCTCACCACGCATGAAGAACCACACCGCCCCCCTTCACCTCAGCCTCGCAGCAAGTGCAGCAGGTGAGAGAGCCATGGCTGGGTCTCTCGCCTCAGGGCTTGGGCACCCCGGTGTCCCCTGATCTGCTGCAGGCAATCATCACGGCAGTGGTTCAGAGCTGCGCCGTGATAGTGCACACCTCCTTCCCAGAAGCCCCTGTGGCTTCTCCCTCCCAAAAGCCTGCCAAAGCTCAGGAATGTAGAGGTTCACCCAATCCCCTGCACGCTCACAAAATAAATCAGCTCACACCAGCCCCAGAGCCCTACCGGATCAGAGGCTGCATCAGGCAGAACCGGCCCTTTTGCCGAGGCCTTCCCTGTGGGGACTCCCCCCGCGCCCTTCCCGCTCATTAAAGTCTTGTCTTATCTACTCGCCCCCTCTCTTCAATACTGCACGATGCTCTAGATTGAGGATCAATCCCTCAATCACCTTGGAGCCCGAAGCTCTGTGCCTGGAGCCGGAGGATCTGAGCCTAGAGCTGGAAGTTCTAAGGTTGGAGCTGGAAGATCTAGGCCCGGTGCTCGGCGGGTACCAAAGGCGCTTGCTGAGCTCACACTTTCCTGGAGGCTTGACTTCCTCATCCCTTCTTTCTTCTCTTCTTATTTCTTCCTTCCTCTTTGTCTCCCTTCTCTTCTTCCCACACCATACTGGTGACTGAACCCAGGGCCTTTTCATTGGGCTACATTTCCACCCATTTAAATGAAAGAAAATGTTTGAGACAAGAACTTGCTAAATTGCCTGGATTAAACTTGCTTTTTTTTTTATACTGGGACTAGAATTCAGGACCTTGTGCTTGTCAGTCAGGTACTATGGCCAGAGCTATATCCCCAGCCTAAACTTTCAATCTTGAACTTGCAATCTTCCTGCCTCAGCCTCCCAGACTGTGAGATTACAGGTGAGCACCAGCACCTTGGCCAGGATGCTGCTCCTCTAAACCACGTTCTCCTGGCACATTCTGGGGGGCGGGGGGAGCCTGCAGGGCAAGGCTGCCCTGAGGCTCGGGACCTGGGCTCCAGGCACCTGAGGGAGGAAGAGGGGGCAGTGGGGTTCCTTGGCATCCCCAGGTGGAACTTTGCGGTCGAATCTGCTGCCCCTCCACCCTGGCCAGGAGCCTTCCTGCTGCCTGGCAAGGGAGGTCCAGCTGGTTCAGGAAGAGCCTAAGCCTCTGAACAAAGGGCTGCCACTGACTCATCCGCTCCTGGGTCCTTGCCGCCAGTGTCAACTCAGGTGGTGACTTAGAGCACACGATGTCCAGGAACTGAGCTCAGCTGGGTCTCAGGAGTCAGTGCCACATTTCAAAGCACTTGGGTTTTCTTGAAGAGGCTCATGCTGGTTCCCAAGGATCCCTCCAAGCAGCCCATGGGCCCCCCCAAAGCACGTCTACAATGCCTGGACCCCATGCCCCTGAACTCGGGCGACCAGAGCTCCCCGGGACATGGCCACCTCAAAATGCATCTTCAGGGGGTGGGAATAACTGTCCTCATCCAAGCGAAGCACCTCTGCCGGGCAATTCCTGCAGTTGTGTTAATACAAGTGCTCAGTGAGTCTTTCTTCTCCAAGGCATTGGAGTTGCAGGACCTGGGTCCCATCTGCAGCCAGCCGTGCCAGCGAGCGGGGCCCAGAGGCCCTGAGAGGCCAGCGGGGCACTCCCTGACTTCCCCAGAGCTCTAGCCCGAGTTTGTGACAGAGGCTAAACAATCCCCGGCCGTGCACAGCCTCCCTTCCTGAGCCCAGCCCGTGTTTAGAGAGGGACATCCGGGTTTTTCTTTTTGCTCTCTCTCCCTTAGAGCGAGCTTGGAACACAGCAGAGCCGTACCAGCAGGCGGAGCAGGGCTTTTATCTATCACGGAGGCCTTGGAGAGGCTCAGAGCCTCTTCCCGTCCAAGTCCAGGCAGGACGCGGCGGGTCCTGACCTCCAGCGAGCGCTCGC
>PVLA01016045.1:0-22368 GCA_004027455.1 Hydrochoerus hydrochaeris
CTCTCTCTCTCTCTCTCTCTCTCTCTCTCTCTCTCTCTCACATACGTTACCCCATTCGCCCTCCCCACCCCGAGACTTTGAAGAAAGCAGAAACAGCAAAAGAACTAATGAAATACTTTCTTGGTGCACCTAGCTGCACATACAGGAGCTTTTGTTATTTTAGATAATACTACACCTCGGACATTTCCAGCAAGTAATTTTAATCTCCCTGTTCCTGAGGCCTAGGGAAAACTTCTTTACCTCTCTCAGCTGCAGGACAGAAATTTAAAATTTTAACAGCAGAAAAAGATGTATGCTGTTGTATACTAACGTTAAACATTCCTCTGATTCATTGATTCCAACATTTTGCATAATCCCCTACTTTTGCAGCATATGCATCACAGAAAATATGAAAATACAGTGGTTTCTTGATTTACAAACTCATTTCATTCAGGAGGATTGGTTGTAACTCAAGTTGTTTGTAAATCAACACTATTTTTCTCAAGAAACAGTGGAAATACACTTAATGTGTTCCAAATTTCCCAAAGCACCCCTTAACCTCTTCATTAAAAAAAGGCTTGTATGATTTACATAATTTACCAGGAACACGAATAATTTTCCTACTGTATTCACCAAAAAATTATAAAATATGCCTAGTTTACCAGGAACAACAATTTCATACCATAATCACCATTCAAATTGACATCTTTGATTTGCAGGAAGGGAGGAAAACATGGATAGTGGTTAATGTTTGGAAGAAAAGTCCCCTTCCATAAGAACATCAAGAATTTGGCTCTCTGGTGTTCCTTCCCTCCTTGGGAGAGTCTGTAGCCCACTCGAACCTGCTTGAGACTCACTAGATTTCAACCTTTTTAGAACTTGTCTATTTCTGTCTTTCCTTTAACACTAAAATTGTCTGTTTCTATCTAAACTTGTCTGTTTCTGTCTTTTCTTTAACACTGGTCTAAACTTGTCTGTTTCTGTCTTTTCTTTAACACTGTTTAATAATATGACATGATTTTGTCATTAAGCAAGAGAATGCAAGGATTGGCTTTTTCTCTATCTGGGCTGCCCTTCTCTATAAATGTTTGTATTTCTGTCCATTTTTTCAGTATAGCCTTTAAATCAGAAGAACTTTCGTTACTTGTTATTGGATTATTATGTTTAACTTTTAGATCAGTTTTGGTAATTCACAATTATCTAAAGATATCTCCATTTATTCTGAGTTTTCCAATTTTGTGACATAAACTTGTAAAGTTGTTGCTAATAATTTTCAGAATTTTGATGCTTTTCCTTGTGATTTCACCTTTTTTGATTTCTAACTGCATTGATTTGTGCCTTTCTTTTTTTGATTTTTTTTGTTGTTCATATACCTTGTTTATTTTTTCAAAGACCATCTCTTCAATTCATTGATTGCTTGTATTGTTTTTCAGTCTCCATTTCACTGAACAGAATGTTTTGTGGATGCTTTGAACATGGAAGATGTGAGGCTAGAACTTTCTATCTTGATCTTTGGAGTGCTGGTTCCCAAATCCAATGCAGAGCATAAGCCCATTCAGACCCTTTTACCAAACACCTAAAATTGAATCCTCTAATGCAGTTAATTTGCATCATCCCAGATACTATTAATCCCAATAACTTCTTGACATAGGCTTGGCATTTACTCTGTTTAAGAGGAGGTAACCCAAGGGGCCTCACTATCAATAAACTTGGATGAGTCAGTGGTGCCTGGAGGTGGAGGTGATTATCTTCAAACTTATTTTCCAACTTGTGTTTTTCACCTGGAACCAAAACATCAGATGTAGAACCCAAAGGACACAAATGGTGACAAATTCCCCCAGGTGCACAGAAGAGACTTTACTAAGAGGGTCAATCCAAGTCCACAAAAATAATACACACACACACACACACACTATATATATATATATATATATATATATATATATATATATATACTCTAAATTCCATCTTCGCTTAGACATAGGCTTCACAGACATTTCGGAAATGTTCTTGTTGGCAGTCCTGTTCCTCCTCCTGCATCATCCCCTCTTACTGTGTAACTTGGCTGATGACGACTGCCTTCTCAGAATGAGCAGCATTGTCCAAAAGGAAGGGGACGTGGTGATTGCAGGGTTTTTCTCGCTTTTGACTTATTTCTATCTAACTGGAAGCATTGACATAAAGCCTAGCAAGGAATCCATCATCTTACAGTAAGTGCTCTGTTTAAAATTTATTCTTCTGCTTGATTAACAGGATGGATAATGCCTCAAGAGTCTGGAGGGATGGATCAGTGTTCTCCAGTAACTACTATACACTTTCCACTCATGTATTCACAGAACTCTATCTAATATGTTTGGTTTCTTCCTACTCTTTTTCACCTTTTGAAAGTGGAAAGATATTAGTGTTTTCTGAAGGCATCTTTCAGCTTCTGCTTTTCAGTGTTGGAAGGGGAGGCAGAACCACTCTCCACCTCATTTCTCTCCCTTAGCTGTCACTATGTGATATTAAGTGGTGTCCATTAGAATTACAAGTCAGACTATCGACTGGAGTTCAGTGCTAAGAGACTGTTGCAAAGTATCTCTTTCACATAGTTCAGGGCTTGCTGATGTTTCTATTTTATATTTAAAATTCCTAACATCTCCATAAATGGGTCATTCTTACTTATATCTCACTTGCTTCAGCACACTGCTTTCTGTAGATATTCAGTTACATTTTGAAGTAATCTGTAAATCTGGTTTTATGACAAGGGTGCTCAGGGTTGGGTGAACTCAGGTGTAATTCAGACCACGAACAATGATCCATAGTCTCTGAGAGTTTTACTATCCATTTTGGTTGTTTTTCATTTAGACATATGCATATTCTATTTCAGCTATCATAACATCAGGTTTTCAGGCAAAAGTGTAATTAATAACACTCAGAGAATTCTTACAAATGACTTATACTCCCATGAGAAAATGAACTTTAACTACAATCAATATTTGCTTATGGCTTTTATTAAACATTAGAAGCCCAAGTCACGCAAGTAGTATCTGGTCCTATTTGGTGGTGGGAATAACAGGAACTAGGGCCTCTCCCATGCAGTAGAAATCTGTACTGATTTCATGTTCCTTATCATGTCCAGATATTTGCTTACATTATTAATATTGGATGTGTTTCTCATGTTTTTATAGGCATTGAGCAAACTCTTAGGTTCAAGTGTTCTCCTGCTTTAGGTTCCTCTGTAGCTGGTATTACATGCATGGCCCACTATATGTAACACATTTCTTCTTTTCATAGTTTTCCAAAATGTCAGCAAGTCATTGTTGATGAGTTTAATGTAAAATGTTTATTTATGGCTGCTGTTGTTTCTTAGGAAGTGTTGTACTGCAGGAATTTTTGGTTACTCAGTCAAGTAAGCCTTGTCATTGTCTTCTAAGATGGTTTAAAGAAGCAAAAATATTCGTGGCACTTTTCAGTTATCTAATCAGGACATAACTTTTATTGTAGGAACTGCTTCAGTGTGGTATTGCAGAGGGCAGGAGATTGGACTGGACTCTCAATACTACACAGGCTCCTGGAATTGATACTCAAAGAACAGGATGGAGGGCACTGAATGGTGCTGTAGTACCACTGGACAGGGTCCTAGGCCCCAGATAGAGAAGATGGGGATCTCAACACAACCTATGCAGGTTCATTACTAATTGTCACAGATCAGGGCAATTTAGAGGTGGATTTATTAGGCAGAATGAAGTAAATACACACTTGAAGGAAACTAGTTCTGTGCAGAGAGTGTGAGATGCCTGTCTTCTGGGCTTTGGGGTGTTTGTGTGATTTTGAAGGATCCTCTGGAAGAGTCCTCTGGAACCTTGCTATCAGTGTATTGGATGAAATCGCAGTGGCTACATGTGCAGAGTATGATATTCAAACTACTTTCCAAATGGATGTTTTATACCTGGTATCGGAACTCAGATTCAATGGCCACTAATTCCTCCAGAAACAGAGAGGATGCTTGTTTTAGAGCAGTCAGAATCTCTAGAATGCCTCCCAGGTCTAAAATAACAATGTACACATACATAAACTCTATATGTGCATATTCACTCAGCTGACACTTTCCCTTTCATCTCCCTCCTTCACTCCTAGTGAAGACCTTAAAATCACTTCTAAGATGTTTCCCCAAGGAAATGGCTCTGTGACTCAGACATACTTGGAAGCATTCTTTATTGATTCTTTAGGCAGATGCCAAAGTGAATCAAGTTGGCAATGAACTATGCAGTCACCCCAAGCCTAATTTACTGGACACATGGAAATAGTTAAAGCCCACAATTTAATATATATTTTGGGTTGTGAATATAGCTCCTTTGTACATCAATTAGCAGGAAGGCCCTAAGTTGAATGTACAGCAATGCAGTGGAAAAGACAGTGGTAAGGGTGCATATTCTTCACACTAATGCAAGGAGCATTAACAAGAATTGAACGGGAACTGGTCTGTTAACTAAGTCTGAACACAGAGATGGAAGAAAAATAATACAAGGAGATTCTCTATGGTATTTTGATAAATCAAATGCCAAGGAAAAGAAATGCAATAATTTGTCATTGATTGCTGAAATGTTTGTGTGCTAGGAAAAGTGTTGAATAGCAGTTCCAGTAGCAAGAACTGCTTTATCAGAAGACTAAAATTTCACAGATTGCAGCAGGATGGTTTCTGGGTGATTAAGTGTATGATATTTTTATGTGCTTTATTTTTATTATGATAATATTTTGCATTTTATTTCTATTAGTATTGCATTAGATTCTCATAATGAGTGCACAACTTAGATCCTTTGCCTGTAGTAAATCAAATGCTGTTGCTGACCTAACACACTGTAGAGCTCAGGAGGTAAAGTGTACTGTGGGGGGCATCTGTAAATGCAGAGGAATCTTTGCTTGTTTTCCCAACACTCACCTCCTGCTGTGCAGACCAGTGCCTAAGGGATACTAAAAACAACAGGGATCCCTGGTGTGGAGGTCAGGGGATATTTATAACAGTAAGCACTACTACAGATGTTAAATTTGTACTAACCTTTTTATATATTTATTATAAGAAATAATGGCAAAAGTAAACTTTACAATGTTATGTCTCTTAATTTCCTAAGAGCTTTTAATCCTACAGTGCTTCAAACATCTCCAAAATATCCTGGCATATTTGCAATCCCTCTTCCTCACAGGCTCTGAGTTTGTCAGTTTCCCGGTTTTCGATGATGGTAGATGAATAACTTTGATGGGGTAGAGACTGAAGTAACTTAAATACCATCCGGTACTGTACCATAGCCATTGCACAGATGTCATGTTTTCTTTCTTCTGCCTACCCTTCACTCATAATTAGTACTACTCCTTATTGGTAATTCCAAATTTATGTGAATATTGTTGATATAATATGAAGCATTTAAGGATGTGTTAGTATATGCAGTTGTTTTATTGACCCAAATAATCATTTACAAAAGCCACCTTGAATATAATCTTATTCTTTCACACTTTTCTTTGTAAATAAAAATATTTTTCCATGCTTGACGAGGTTGATGAAGGAGTTTAAGTGCCTATGTGATATTATTTGCAAGGACCGTTAATTTTATATCTTTATAAGACCCAGAACTTCCAAAAGCAGCTTAAATTTCTCACCTATTTGTCCATAGGGTATTGTTTAACTTGGTTTACTGCATATAAATTGTGTGCGGTATACAAATGTACCACATACAGGGTGCCTTACAAGCTTAGTTTATACCTTTAACAGTTGTAGGTGCTAAAAAGATTGCTAAAGTATATGCTTCCCAGTTTATGACTGGCAGGCTTGTCAATGTGTCCTTTTCTAGCACCAGAAACAAATAGTCTCTTTCTGGTCACTCGTGAGGTTACTATTATCATTCATAAGAAATCTCATGTTATTACCTCCAAAAATCGAGCTTTTCATACAATCATATTCAGATGTGGAATTTGGCATACAAATTTGGGGAAATGATGAAGGCATTTAGTTCATACAAGGTATTATACTGGATGTGAAGACAATCATGGTTTGTGTTTTATCACCTCTATGCTTTGTATGCAGGCTTATGCCCAACAACTACCAGAATGTTCTAGCCTTTATTTTTGCCATTGAAGAGATCAATAGAAATCCTCATCTTTTACCCAACTTATCTCTGGGATATGAATTCCACAATTTCATGCACAGTCATTGGAGGGTGTTGGAGAGCTCCCTCATTTTGCTCACAGGACAGGATGAAATCCCTAATTACACCTGTATGAGAGAAAGCAAGTCCATAGCTGTACTAACAGGAACGTCATGGGCAACAGCTGCTCAAATTGGGACCCTGCTGGAGCTCTACAAATTTCCTCAGGTGAGGGTGGGTAGGATGGGAAGAGATGAAACTGCATCTTCTTTGGTACTGAGACTCAGTGGGTGACCCACACTTTCTTTATGTACAGCAGAGAGTAAGAAAAGAGCAGAACAGAAAAAAAGTTTCAGGAAATCCGAGTCTGATCAGTTATTTTCTAAAACTCAGTGAGTAAGATTATTAGGAAGGTTGCAATGCTGGGGATTTAGCTCAGTAGCAAAAGTGCCTGCCTGGCAAGCGTGAGGTTTTGAGTTCAATCCCTGGTACCAAAACAAAACAAAACAGAAAGGTTGCATCAATGAGGAGCTGCCAATAATTCTAGCTCTTGCTTAATTTCCTCTGAGTCTAAAATTGTGCTTTTTTCCAAATATCTTTTTTACACTGCCTCAAAATTTTTTTCTCCCAGCTTACCTTTGGCTGTTTTGACCCTATGCTGAGTGAAAATGCACAGTTTTCCTCTCTCTATCAGACAGCCCCAAAGGACACATCTCTGGCTCTTGGCATGGTCTCCTTAATGCTTTATTTTGGCTGGACCTGGGTGGGGCTGGTCATCACAGAAGGTCAGAAAGGTCATCAGTTTCTATCAGATGTGAAAACTGAGATGAACAGAAATAAAGTCTGTGTGGCATTTGTGAAAATGATCTCGAATGCAGTTTTGTCAGTTCTCACTCATGCACAGCAACATGATTTCCTGACCAGGGAGACATCGCCAGTAAACGTGGGTATCATTTACTATGACACCGAGAGCTTGAATGATGTGAACTATAATATTGGGCAATATCTAATGACATGGACTGTCTGGATCACAAACTCACAGTGGCATGCTGACATGGCTGGGAGAAACTTTATACTTGAATCGTTCCATGGGACTCTCATTTTTGCAAAGCATCACAAGGAGATTTGTGGTTTCCAAAAGTTTATTCAGGCTGTGAACCCTTCCATGTATCCAGAAGACAATTTCCTCACTCTGTTTTGGCATGAGCATTTTCATTGCTCAGTGGCTGATTCTGACTGTACACTGGAGAACTGTACACCTAACGCCTCTCTGGCATGGTTGCCTGGGAATCGTTTTGACATGACCATGAGGGATGATAGTTATAATATATACAATGCTGTGTATGCCGTGGCTCACGCCCTCCATGAGATGCTTCTTCAGCAAGTACAAATGCAACCAATGAGACATGGGGAAGGAGTACAGATTCCCCCCTGGCAGGTAATGTTTCATTCTGTTTCTTGCTATGTAGCATGTCTTAAGCGGTTCCATAGGTGCTCAAAGTAAATAATTAAGATATTATCTCTTAAAAAATCAAGAAATTATGTATGAATTTCATTGTCAAGGAGGTCAGTCTAACCTGGGTAAAACTCAAGACCCACTAGTAATTAGTTCTCATTCAAGATCAATGCTTTCTTTTCCAAAGGGTCTTAAATCCTGCTCACCTAATATTTTCATAAGAAAATCTGAAGTTTCAGTTACTGAAGAGTACGAAAAGATGTAGTTCTTTCAGTACTTCAATGTTGCTAAATACTACAGCAGACATTATATGAATTTTCCCACTGAATTCCGTAAACCCTTTTGGTACTCCTCTGGGAACAATCAGGAAAAAAAATAGGTGTGGGGAACTTTGACTCCACAGTTGAATTTTACTTAATGTTCACATAAAACTTGTATTTAAATGAGTTTTTTTTGAGTAGTTTCTCTGAATCGACACTGTGTTTTAGTCACAGATAGGTGTTCCTTTGTTCTATTGTATTCATTGGGTACTGTTGTTAAATTTGCATAATGAAACAGGGATTAAAGGTATGTATTAATTTTGTGTATTAATACTGTGGCCCAGTTCATTATGGTACAGTTTATCTGTTTTAGCTTCACCTCTATTTGAAGAACGTTCAATTTAAAAATCCTTCTGGAGATCAAGTGAATTTACACTACAAAAGGAAATTGGATGCAGAGTATGACATTCTCAACTTTTGGAATTTTCCAGAAGGCCTTAGGCTTAAGGTCAAAGTAGGATCATTTTCCTCACATGTTCCACATGATCAACAATTGTCTTTGTCTGAGGACAGGATAGAGTGGGCCACAGGAATTACAGAGGTATGTTAGACCTAGTCATAATGTACCTCATCAACTGCAAACACAGGACAGTATTGTAGGGTCTGTGCCCTCAGCTTCACGCAGAAAATGGTGCAATTTCACAACACTCTTTCAAATTAAAGAGTTTTTATTGAGTTACTTTCAGCTGAATGGAAAGTCACATTTATTTAAATGTTCATATATTTTATCACTCACTAAACATAAATTTTTATATAACTGGACGTACGCATGTAGAGAAATTAATTTCTATCACTGTAATTATGAAGAATTATGTGAAAGTCGGAGAAGTTACCAAATCACATCTGCTTCTCCTCAGACACCCCGCTCTGTGTGCAGTGAGAGTTGCAATCCAGGATTCCGAAAGTCCTCTCAGGAGGGCAAGGTGGCCTGTTGTTTTGATTGCACCCCTTGCCCAGAAAATGAGATCGCCAATGACACAGGTGAGTGAATGCCTTAAGGACAAATTCTCTTTTTCATGTTCCACCATTTATATAAGAGATGAGTGAATATCTTGAAGAAAGAAACAATAATAAAACACGTTCTGCTTTCAGTTGATAATTTCATTTTGGTATAACTACACTCTTTAAGAAGTTGTTTCTTTTTTTCTTTCTTTCTGACTTTCTTTTCTGTCTGTCTTTCTCTGTCTCTCTGTCTCTGTCTGTCTGTGAGACAGGTTCTCACTAAGTTGCCTGGAACTGGAAATCATCCTATCTCAGTGCCTTGAGCAACTGGGATCTCAGGCATGTGTGTCCACACCTGGCTTCATCAATTCATTTTTCTAATGTATTGAAAGTATCATTTTCTTTAAAAATCTTCCTTTTTCTGTCTACCAGTTTCTAAATTCCATCTATAGCATGAAGTTTAATACACAGCAGTATTAAGTACAATGTCTTTATCTTTGCAGCCACATTTAGATCACACTGAGGACAAGGGTCTGTCACGTCCTTATTTTCTAAGTGCCAGGCACAAAGCAGGTTTTGTCATACACATATTTTGGGGTATAACATGCTTAAGGTACAGCATACATTCAGTTACTCAGATTTTATCCCTGCTGTCTTGGAACCGGTAGGTAAGTAAGGCAGAGAATGCTATAAATGATATTTCATGCCACAGAAGTGAATTAATGATACACACATACTCTGCGAGATTGACTAAGGGATAGAATCTAAATTTTTGGGAGAGCATCACAGACTTCTTTACAGAGGAAGTAGCATTACACCCCAAAGATGAGTGGTGAAATAAATTCTTCTTAGGGTTAACAGAAGTGACCAAAATGGGACATTCTCCTTTGTATATTTAAAGGAGCTAAATGAAGCTAATGAAGTTTGATGTCGTTAAAACACAAAGATGAGCTATGACATTATATAAAATTGGTACAGAAAGTCAGTATGGAAGACTTGCATAGACTGTAGTTACCATATTGCAAATACTTGAATTTTTAATAAATATTCATCATGAATCACCTATGTATTAAACATTATCTAATTTGGTTCTTTCTTTTTGAGTGAGAAGTGTTTTAATTTCAAAATATACTTAGTATAATTTCAAATTTGTTTAGAAATTTATTGAGATTGCACTTTGTACTATGTAGATACTTTAGGTAAGTACACTGTATATAGATTAAAAATACTGTGCTTCTGTGAACATGTTCTATGTGCACGTAGAGAATACAATGCACCCAGCAGCTTCAATTACTATATGTTTATGGTTTTAAAAATACAACCTGTAGTTTATAGCAGAAATTAAAACAGAAGTTATAAGATATAATTAAAATATTTACCAAATTACTGAGTTGAACTAAAAACTATACAAAAATATATCTTACTTGTACTTACATATTATATATATTTAAACAATGTAATGGTTAAGTTCTGTATTCAGTGTGCTTTTTAAAAACTGGAAAAATGATGAACAAACTGGAACATAAAGAATAAAAGTAATATATAGGAAATCTTAAGAAAAGAAGCAGATAAAACAAGTATACTATTACTTAAAAAAGTTATCGGTAGCCAGGGATTTAGCTCAGTGGTATAAGCATCTGCCTGGCAAGTGCAAGGTTGTGAGTTTGATCCCCGGTACCAAAAAAAAAGAGTTATTGGTAATCATTAGTAAGTTTTTAAAATTTTTATTTAAAGAGAAAAAAGCAAAACAGAAAAAGGGGTAGAAACAATACAGAATTTCAGAAAAAAAACTAAACAGCAGGAAATCACTAGTTGATAAATTACATATTGTCCTCTTAGACCTAGTTGTGCAAGTTACAAAGTGGACATTCAAATAGGGAGGCTGCAAACAGTTCTGCTGAATGATCTAATAAAAACTTAGCAACATGGTTATGAATCCTACACACTTAAACATAAATACAATTATATCCTTTAGAGCACTTTCTTTTCCTCCCTCTGCTCTCCAAGTCCACTATCTGTTTAGTTATATCCTCTTTCAGGTTGCTCAGTACCTTAGTGACCCATTTTGTTGTTGTTATTTACTTCTTAATCACCTTATATTATTCTGTTGCTTTGTTTTTGAGCCTCTCCTCATCCATGCCCCATGGATCAGCTTTGGTGAAGTTGGGAGTTTTTTGGAGGTATTTTGTTACTTTGTTATCTGCTTTTTTTTTTTTTTGAAGGTAGCAAAATACAGCAGAACAAGACAGAACAAAGCCATATGAGGCAGTGCAGTGAAATTGGCACAGAACCTTACAGCAGGTCACCAGGACAACAGCAATAGGCACAATAATACATCCCATTCTGTTCACATTAGCTGTTCTTTCAGTCAGGTAGAGCAAAATGGAAGGAAATGTCGAACTTATAAAAACAGAATATTGAATAGAGCTGTACCATTAATCAGAACTGAGCAACAGTGACAAAAATATTTGCCTTCAAAGAGATGGTAGAAGGAAATCCCCCTTACTTGCCACTCTGCATACGTTCATCCTCCCAAGAGATACTCAGACCTCCGGCTCCCACTTGCTAATGGTGGTGGGAGGGGGCGATCATTGTCTAGGCAGGCCCCCAGCCACTTACCAGGGCAATGTGCTGGCTGCCTGTTCTCCCAGCACCCCAAGTTCCAACATATGCAGTGCTCAGGAATCGCCGATAGTTCTTGCCCTGGAGCGGTGGCCCATTAGTAAGTTTAATGAAGTAGAAAGTGAATAATTGCAAAGCAACAGTGCAATGTAGAAGTGGGTAATTTTTACATATGTATAACAACTTTTCAAATGAAAATATAGTATAAACAATTTCATGCCAAAGCATTTGAAAATTTAAATGAAATTCACAAATTCTCAGAAAAAGAGCATAAAAATAAAAGTCTCTATAACACTTTTATTAATACCGTAGTTTTATATTTTCCCACAACTTTTATTTTAACAGTCACACT
Source organism: Hydrochoerus hydrochaeris (assembly GCA_004027455.1). NCBI lineage: Eukaryota > Metazoa > Chordata > Mammalia > Rodentia > Hydrochaeridae > Hydrochoerus > Hydrochoerus hydrochaeris. The sequence goes on from PVLA01016045.1 coordinate 11,791, forward strand.
GTGCCATTTATATGCATTGAAGATCATAGTAATACTGACCTCCTTGAAATCTTTCAGAGGAAAGGAAAAGTGGGGGAAACCCTACTAGGTTGTTGATAAGAGGCAGATTTTTACCCATAGCCTACTATACCATTACAAAAAAGAAACACAGCTGCCCCCTTTCTGTCTTGAACTAAATTCTCATATTTTATTTCAAACTGAGCTACAGATTTTAGGGAATGTATATCACAACCAAATTTGCTTTCAAAGCATAACTCAGTGTGCTAGGTTTTTGAAAAACAAAAACATAAATTAGTTCAATAACTGCTTTAGAAGTAAAAACAATTTTTACAAATGTGAAATAAAAGGAAACTATATTAATACCAAAAGTGGTACCTCAAGATTCCTAAAATAAGTATTATATTTTGTTACTCAATGTTGGAAGTAAAAATGAAAAAAGAATTTTTCGTGACTTCTACTAGACATTATACTTGAGGTCCTGGCCAGTGAAATATTGTCAGGGGAACAAAAGCAAAATATATTGGTAAGGAAGAAATACAACTGATATTATTTCCTAACAATACCAGTGTATAAGTATAAAATTCAGGTAAATTATTGATATATTGATTAAACTCAGTGGTCATTGAATACAAAATTAGTGTGCAAACATATTTCTGCAGTGCACTTGTGAACTATTCAATAAGGAAATTTAAAAGATGATACTACATTATAAAGGTATTAAACATTGGTAACAAATATCATAAAGGTCTATCAATCTGCCAATAAATTATATAAAAGCATTTGTAACAATAAAACTTAAGTAAGTGTTGGGTGGACATGTTCATGAATAGACTCAATAATTTAGTAGTTTTTAAATTGATCTGTTGATTCAACCAAACTGTAATCAAAATGTCAATGTTTTGTGATAAACACTGCAACTTTTTTTTGGAGGGAGGTACCTGAAATCGAACTCAGGACCTTATGCTTGCCAGACAGGCACCTGTGCCACTGAGCTATATCCCTGGCAAACACTGAAACTTCTTGTGAAATATTTACTTTCCTGGAACTTAGTGAAATTATGATGGTTTTTCTATAAGTTCTTGGATATTGAATGAATTCCCCTCTTGAAAAGGTTGAATTTGTGTGTCAGGGGGTCTTCAAGTGCTTCATGAAAATAAAAAAGGGTCTTATGAGTACACCAGATCAATAATAAGAAATGATAGCATTTTCCCTTGTGCCATAATTTGAGAGTACTAATTGGGAATTATTGTTTCTATAACATTCTTTTACTTGGTGTCTAGGAAATCAAAGAAAAATTTGCCTTTACCAATCCAATGAATTTCTATGTGTGTGTGTGCACGTGTGTGTGCATGTGTGTGTGTGTACATGAGTGTGTGTGTGTGTGTGTGTGGTGATTAAGAGAAATGCTAAACATGAAAGATGACAACTTGCATTTCATACTAGATATGGAAGAATGTGTGAAGTGCCCAGATCATCAGTATGCTGATATCCATCACAAACACTGCCTCCAAAAATCTGTGACTTTCCTGGCTTTTGAAGACTCCTTAGGGAGGGCTCTGGCTGGCACAGCCCTGAGCTTCACTATTCTCACAGTTGCTGTTCTTGGGCTCTTTGTGAAGCACTGCAGTTCTCCCATTGTCAAGGCCAATAACCGGAGTCTCAGCTACATCTTGCTTCTCTCTCTGTCCTTCTGTTTTCTCTGTGCTTTGCTCTTCCTTGGCCATCCTAACACAGCCACTTGCATCCTCCAGCAGACCACATTTGGAATTGTGTTTACTGTGGCTGTTTCCACCATCTTGGCCAAAACTATTACTGTGGTTCTGGCCTTTAAGGTCACTACTCCAGGCAGAAGGATGAGGCAGTTGCTGATATCAGGGGCACCTAACTCCATCATCCCCATCTGCTCCCTGATCCAACTCACTCTCTGTGGAATCTGGATGGGGACAAGTCCACCCTTTATTGATACAGATGCACACTCTGAACATGGATTCATCATTATCATGTGCAACAAGGGCTCACTCACTGCCTTCTACTGTGTGCTGGGATACCTGGGCTTGCTGGCCCTGGTGAGCTTCACTGTGGCTTTCCTGGCCAGGAACCTGCCTGACACATTCAATGAGGCCAAGTTCCTGACATTCAGCATGCTGGTGTTCTGCAGTGTCTGGGTCACCTTCCTCCCCGTGTACCATAGCACCAAGGGGAAGGTCATGGCAGCCATGGAGGTCTTCTCCATCTTGGCATCCAGTGCAGGATTACTGGGTTGTATCTTTGCCCCCAAGTGTTACATTATTTTATTTAAAAAAGATAAATACTCTTTGCAAGGGATCAAAAGTAAAACACATTCTGGAAGAAAGTAGCCTTCTTAAGTTCACACATATATTTTCCTAAAATATATAGAAATAATGTCAGGTAAATTTTTACCCTTTTTCTGATAATAGATTAAAATATTATATTTACTTTAATAAACAAATAACTCATTTCTTTCCCTAATAATGGTACAGTTACTGCCATGTGCAGTCATTGTAATTATCATCATTTTAATTTTATTGTTATAGTGAATTTTTTGAATCTTCTCATTAAATCTTCAATAAATTCTATTATTCATACTAATCATGATTATATCCTTCACTTTCCTATGTTCTTTCCCTTGACTTCTTAATTATTTTCACTAATATTTTTAATTTACTAACTTTTTCTGTGGATTACTGTTACAGAATTCATTTATGCATTCCAGTCTTCTTTTCCTATTCAAGAAATACTGTGCTTTTAACATATTGATAATAGTATATTTTTATAGTTGGCTGTAAATTTTTCTGTTTTGCCTTTTTCAATATTGATTAGACTATACTTGCAGAATTTATTATGTTATGACTTTTATAATTTTACATTTGATAATCATGTTATAGCAAAACATTCTTGAATTTATTATAGCAATGTATTTAGGTTCCCCACCCATAGTGAGATATCTTTCTATTTATCTTTGTTTAATCATCCTCAATTAATGTGAAATGTGTATCTATATATCTGTATCTTCTGTACATATTAGCTAGATATATTTCATAAATTTTCTTGTCTTTATATCCCTGTGTAACATAACATTTGGCTGATAATATGAAAATAAATTGTTCTATCTGCAATATTTTCAGTTTACTATTTACTTTATTTCACTTTGACCTAATGTTTTGTTCAGATTCTTGTGTTCACTGAACTTCTTGGTCACGTAAATCCTGTGATCTTGTTATGACAGCTTTATCTTCTCATTTGCATTTTACTGATGGTGCTGGCGATTGTGCTTTATGCCCTCTTGAATAATCAATGGGTAACAGATGAAATGAAAGAGGGAATGAGAGAGCTTCTGCAATCCAATGATAATGTTGTACTGGAACCTGTGTGACACAGTGGAAGCAGTTTTAACAGGGCCATCTAAAGCAGTGAATTCCCAAACTAGGAAAATAGAATGTCCTCAAATAAGATAGTGATGCACCCCAAGGTCTAGAAAACACAACTATTCAAACACAAAGCTAGTACAAAGGAGGAAATTATAAAGATTAATGAAAAAACTAATGAAATTGGGACCAAAAAATCTACCCCCAAAACAAAGGAAAACCCACAAAGGATCAATGAATGAAAGCACTGGTTCTTTGAAAATTTAAGAAAATGGAGAAAACATTAGCTAATCTTACTTTAAAAATAGACCCAAATCTAAGCAGTTAGAAATTAAAAGCCTGGCATTGTGGTATCTGTAATCCCAGCACTTGGGAGGCTGAGGCAGAGGGATTTTTATGAGTTTGAGGCCAGCTTGGGGTACGAAGTGACCTTAAGACCAGCCTAAACTGCACAGAGAGATCTTGTCTCAAAAAGACAAAAAAAGACAAAAAAGTCCTTTTAAAAGGGAAAACCACAAGAGATTCTGCCAAAATATAGATAAAATTGAAACTTAAAGGGATAAATTTCTAAATACATATGAACTACCAAAGCAGAACCAAAAAGATATAAAAATTTTATGTCAGTGTCTTGGTTTTCTCTCATTGCTGAAACAAAATAGCAGACACCCAAAATTAAGGGAGGAATGGTTTATTTAGCTCACAGTTTGTGGAGGTTTCAGTCCATAATCAACTGGGTCCAAGGCAGAGTGGTGGCACAGGGGCAACTATTCATAGTAGCATAAAACAGCAAAAGCAGTAAAAGTAAAGGGAAGGTGTACCAAGGGAAGCCTCTTTCTGTCCCTTATATTGTTTGTAGGCCACACCCAGCCTAGGGTGGGTGTAGCACTAACACCCATAATCCCAGCATTGGACCATGAATTAATCATAAATTCTAGAAGCCTGCCCCCATGACTACATGAGGCTTTGGGAGGACATCTAGGCACAAACTATATCAATCAGCTAATATTACTCAGTGAAAATGAAAAAAATACAAAACAAACAAACAAAAAACACCACATAAGAAAATTCCAAGACCAGGTGTGGTGGAGCACACCTCTAATCTCAGCATTCAGGAGGTTGAGGTAGGAAGACTGCTGTGAATAAAAGGCCAGCCTGGGCTACATCATTAGACTTTGTCAAACAAACAAAAAAAATAAAAAATAAAAAAGCTCAGGTCCTGACAGACTTACTGCTGAATTCTACAAGAAGTTCAGAGATGTAACACCAACAATCTTCAAACTCTTTAATGAAATCAAAGGGAAATAATACTCCCAAAGTCATTCCAGGAAGCAAGCATTTCTCTGATTCCAAAACTAGACAAGGGCCTAACCAAAAGAGAGAACTACAGACCAATCTCTTTAATGAACATAGGTGCAAAAATTTTCAATAAGATACTGTCAAACAGAATGCAGAAGCAAATCAGCCAAAAGCTCATGAATCATAACCAGGTAGGCTTCATTCCAGGGATGTAAGGACAGTTTAACATATATGAATCAATAAATGTAATTCACCACATGGAAGCAAAGACAAAAATCATAAGATTATTTTGATAGAAACAGAAAAAAATTGACAGCCAGGGATTTAGCTCAGCGTCATAAGCACCTGCTTTACAAATGTGCGGTCATGAGTTTGATCTCAGGTATGAAAAAAAAAAGCGTTGACAAAATTCAGCATCTTTTCAGAATAAAAATCCTCAAGAAAATAGGGCTAGGTCTTTATTTTAATCAGATAAAATCATCTATGACACACGAATGTCTAACATCATACTTAATGTACAAAAGATGAAAGCTTTCCCTCTAAAATCTATAACAGAACAAAGAAATCTGCTATCACTGCTTTTGTTTAACAGAGTTCTTGAAATACTAGCTAGAGCAATTAGAAAAACAAAAGGAATATGGATAGGGAAGAAATGAAGTGATCGTTATTTGCAGATGACATGATCTACATAGAAGTCCCCCAAAACTCCATCAAATGAACTCTAAAACCAAGTTCAGTAGTATAGCAAAATATAAACTCAGCACTAAAAAATCAGTAGTGTTTCTGTACACCAAAAACAAGCTCAATGAGATGAAAATTAGGGAAACAATATCTTTCATAATAGCATCAAAAAATGAAATATTTAGGAATTAACCTAAGGAAATGAAATACTTCTACAATGAAAACTATAGTACTTGAAAAAAGATCACAAAGGACTAGCAGGAAATGGAAGCATATCCACTATTCCTGACTAGGAAGAATCATACATTCAGCTTAAATACAATCCCAATCAAAATACTTTAGAATATTTCACAGATCTAAAGAAAAATTCCTAAAATTCATGTGGAACCATAAGAGACTTAGAATAGCAAAGGCAATCCTGGGAAACAAAGGCAAGGCAGGAGGCAACAAAATCCCAGACTTGAAATTATACTACAAAGCTGCTATAATAAAATCATCATGGCAAAAGAAAATAACAGACCTGAGGATCGGCAGGAACAGCATAGAAGATACAGACACAACTGGAAACACACTCAGCCACCTTATCTTTGACAAAGGGGCCAAACACGTCCACTGGAAGAAAGATAGTCTCTTCAGTAAGTGGTGTTGGAAAAATTGGCTCTCCATATGCCAAAAACTAAAACTAGACCCATGCCTATCACAATGCACTAAACTAAAGTCAAAATGGATAAAAGATCTAAAAATTAAGACAGAAATATAAAATCTACTGGAAGACAAAGTAGATAGAAATCTCAAGGACATAGAGGTAGGCAAAGAGTTCATGAAAAAAAAACAAACTGCACAGGGAGTATGTCAACCAATCAACAACTGGGATCTCATCTTATTAAAAAGTTTTTGCACATCAAAATAAATCAGCAACTGAGTGAAAAGAAAACCCATGGATTGTAAAAACATTTATGCCAATTTCTTACAGACAAAGAAATTCTATCTAGAATGTATAAAGGATTGAAAAAAAAGCATCTGAGATAAATACACACTTCTTAGATGAATAAACACAAATGGCAAATAAATATATTAAAACATTGAACATCGTTGGTCATTCGAGAAATGCAAATTAAAATGACACTAACATATCATTTCATTCCAGAAAGAATGGCTAACATCAAGACATCAACCAATAACAAAAGCTAGTGGAGCTGTGGGGGAAAAAGAAACTCTTCCCCATTGTTGTAGGGAATGTAGTCTGGAGCTGTATTTTTTTTTTTTTTTTTTTGGACCGGGGATCGAACTCACCACCTCACACTTGCCAGACAGGTGCTCATGCTGCTAAGCTAAATCCCCAGCTCTGGGAATGTAGACTGGTAAAACCACTGTGCAAATAAGTGTGGATATTCCTCAATAAACTAGGACTACAGGTTCCATTCAACCCACATATTCCCCTAGGCGTATTTTCCCAGGAGAATTGAAAACATCATATCACAGCTATATATGTGCACCCATGTTTACAGCTACACAATTTGTAACAGCCAAATCTTGGAAACAACTCAAATGCCCATCAATTGAGGAAGAGATACAAAAGATGTGGTGTTTTTATACAATGGAGTACTACTCAGCCACAAAGATTGATAATCTCAAGGCTTTTATATGTAAATGGATGCAACTAGACACCATGCTCATAAATGAAATAAATCAAACTTGCATGTGTAAACACTTATTTTGTCAATAGTGTAGGAAACTGAAAGAGTAAACAAGATCTAAAAGTTCTAATAGATATGGTAACAAGGAAAGAAATTGTTCAAAGGGAGATTATACTGTTTGATCAATTTTGTATGCCTGTTTCTGGTAACCAGAGAAATTATTTTGAAGATAACAATATGCAATATAACAACCATTGTTAAATTCCTATCATCTTAATTTGAAATTTCATATAGCTATTGTTTGGTGGTTGTTCTTGTTTTTGTTGTCATTTTGCTTTTGTTGTTGTTGTTCGTTGGTTGGTTCTTGAATTTTTTGTTTTTTTCTCTTTAAAATAACATAAATTTAGAGACTTCTGGGAAGATGGCAGAACAGTAAGCAGCAGAGTAAACAGCTTCTCTGAGAGAAACAGTCCAGATGCTGGAATATAGCATCATGGGGAAGAAAAGAAGGAAGGAAGTGGGTTCCTTTGACCCAGGAAGAACCTAAAGTGAGAATTGAAGCCCACAGAGAGAGTAAAAAAAAAAAAAGAAAACTTAAACAGAAGAAGGTGGTAGCTGGCAGCGCTTTCACCCAGAGCTGGACCCACTATGTGAGAAGAGCTGCTGAATCCTGGGGATCCACGGTCACAGTGACCATGGTGGCTGACAAGTGCAAAGGCCTCTGCAAAGAGATGAGGTGGTAGTGGGGAGCAGCGGACATGGAAAACTTCACTGGCTGGCAGTGAGTGTGGGGGACTCAGTCCTCCTGGAGGAGTGAGCAATTGGCTGGGGGCCATTTCGGAGTTCGGCAGGGTAAGCCTGGAACCAGAACTGCAGCCTCGTCCTTCTGCCCCTCCTAGCTAAGGGAAGACTGGTGGAAATGGCTTGGACTGAGTCTGCCTCTGTGCATATTCCAGTAGCCATCTCTGAGGTTTCCCTAAATCTATCCCCAACTAGCATGTACTCTATGTGGTAGGGGCTCCCTGCTGTTAACCAGCTCAGGAGGCAGGCGGCAGCCTACCCCGCCCCTGCTTGCACTCCACCAGCCACTGGTGAGTCAAAGCAGGCTGGAAAAAGCAGCAGACAGCCCTACACCAGCTCATTCAATGGTCATCATCAGATATCCCTAATCATCACTGGCTAGAAAAATCAAACAGTCTCATTTCATAGAAATTGTGGTGAACACAGAAAGTGCCAGGGATCCCACTACCTACTTGTCCAAAAGAAACCAGGAATATGACAAGAGGAAGAAGCAAAAGGCAGTCTCTGGCCTCCAACCCAAGCAGTTCTGGTCCAAAAGACGTAAATACAGAAGAGATTGGGAGTTGCACACTTGAAATTTATGGAAGTAATGGCAACTAAAGTAAAGAAATAGCTTCATGAGGCTATAAAAGAAATTATAACAGAAATACTATCTCAGGTAAAAGAAGAAATGAAAAACATAACAAAATAATTGCTGAGCACCCCTAAAGAAGACATAGATGGAAGAATAGAAGAGCATAGGAAAATGAGGGAAACTTTGAATGAAAGATCTAAAAAAGGCTTAGAATAATACATGAAGCAGATTCAAAGTGATTACCAAGAAATTAAAAACTCCATTGAAAGCTGGCAAAACTAAAGATAGACTATCAAACGTTGAAGACAGGTTTGCAGCTTGAAATCATGAAAGGAAAGATCTCTTAAAAATAACAAGGAACCAGGAAGTAACAATACAAAGACTATAAGATGACAAGAAGAAGTATAATTTAAGAATTAAAAACTTGAGTGAGGAGAGAAGTCAAGATGGCTGATTAGTGAGCAACAAAATACAAAGCCTCCCAGAAGAAACAACTCATATGCCAGAATAAAACACCCTGGAGAGACCCAGACAGAGGGAGATGGATCCTCTTGACACAGGAAGAAATTAAAATGTAAAAGAGCTCATTAAATACATTGGGACTACAACTGAAACAGCTAAAAATTATGGGACACAGCATTTTTGTTCATGGCAACCTGCCAAGTTTGGAACGGCCTGACTCCTTACCGGCCGGCAGAGCCACCCAAACTCGTTCCTGCTGCCACTCACAGGAAGCACAGAAGCATTGAAGTTAGCAGTTGGTGAACCCAATGGAGAGCAGAGCTGGCAAAGGAACCTTCATTAATCCACAGTCAGTGCTGGGAATGAGACCCACCCCCCATGGGAAGAGTGAGACCAAATGGGCGTGCCTCTTTGCCAGCCTGCTTCGGAGGAACTGTGGTAGACAGGGAAGGGGGCTGGGACTTGCACTGTAACTTGTGTGGAGGAAGCCAAGGCCATGACAGGAGAAAGAGGCAGGAGGAGGAACCCAGCCCAGAACCCTGAGAGCCCTGATCCAGGAGAAGGAAAAACAAGGGAGCCTGAGGGCAGCAAACACACAACATCAGACATGGCTTCAATTGACATTAAAAGCTATCTTCAGGACCTTGTAGACGAGCTCAAATCTGAAATATTAAATCAGGTAAAGCAGGATATGAATAGAGTAATAAAAGAAATGCTCTCAGGAAGCATCTCTCAGGAAGATACAGATGGAAGAAGGGAGGAACACAAAAAAAGGAGAGAAACATTCAATAAAGAATATAAAGAAAATATAGAATACATGAAGCAGATTCAAAGAGATTACCAGGAAATTAAAAACTCCTTTGAAAGCTGGAAATACACCCTAAAAGAAACTAAGGATAGACTATCAAAACTTGAAGACAAGTTTGCAATGTGTGACCATGAAAGGAAAGAGCTCTTAAAAATAACAAGGAAACAGGCAGTAACAATACAAAGGCTAGAAGACCACAAGAGAATCTACAGTTTAAGAGTAAGATATGTGAACCAAGAAGTAGGAATACATACAGGCAAATTACAAAGGCTATTCACGGAAATAATTAAGGAAAACTTCCCAAGCATGGGAAAAGAAAATGACATTCAGTTGTGTGAGGCATACAGAACTCCAGCCACCTAGAACCAAAACAGAGCTAAACCCAGACATATTATAATCAAGATACCAGAAATTCAATATAAAAACAGAATATTAAAAGCCGTCAGATAAAAGAAACAGATTACCTATAAAGGTAAGCCCATCAAGATCACAGCAGACTTCTTAACACAGACCATCAGATCAAGAAGAGCATGGAGTGAAGTATTCCAAGCCCTGAAAGAAAATAACCTCCAGCCCAGATTGATGTACCCTGCAAAGCTGTCACTAGAAATTAATGGAGAAACAAGATGCTTCCATGACAAAGAGGAACTGGGGGAATTTGTGACCACCAATCCAACCCTACAGAGAATACTGAAGGACATTCTAGAGAGAGAGAAAAAAAATAACAAGATTTGAGGAACAGTGGCAGAAAGGCCTCAATGAGCAGGGTGAGCAGTAGAATGAAGGAGAAAAGTAGACAAACAAAGGCAGAAAAATATCATAGCAGAAATGAGGCAGAGAAGGATAACTAGAAACTCTAACACAGATGGCCTCGATACACTATATTGTTAATAGTGTACCAGGATTTAGAACCCACATTACTCACACCACTCT
>PVLA01016046.1:0-22388 GCA_004027455.1 Hydrochoerus hydrochaeris
CACCCCCACTCCCCCACACACTCCCCCCCCAACAAACACAATTGTAGCCATGTTTCCCAAAATCAGAAAAAAAATTGTAAACTGAGGTGGTCTTGTGCTTCAACTATCCTGAAATAGTGTGAAATTAGGCAAAATTTTAAAAAATTAAGGAGTGTCATAAACTCTACTTAGAGATTCTCTAAAAAATTTTTTTTGGTAGATTTAATCTATGTGGAAAAATGAACTTTAATTTTTGTTGCAATATGTGAAATCTTACTGGTGTTTTAATATCCCTTATAAAGGAGATTTCAGATTTAGGCACTTTGCTGTAAAGATGTTTAATCCTTGATTTTACACTCAAGCATTGCTCAAGATGACACGGCTCTTGAGGTTGTGATCCCCTTGTATTCTTCTGATACCGACCTAGTAAAAGTAAGAGAATTATTGAGAGGTTCTGTGTGTTAAATGCTTTGCCAATTTTATTCTGCGTTCATTATTGTAGAGTTTTGCATGCCATTTTATTTGCATGTTAAATATCTTAAGTAAAGCCATAAACAGCACATACATAGGGATAGAGATGTTTTTGCTTAGAGTAGTGGGAATCTTCATAAAAACCGTATTCAGTAGGCATCATCCTTGCTTAACTAGTAGGAAGCTGAAGCCCAAACAGCTCCCTCTTCTGCCCGTGCTATGGCCAGTGGGTGGAGGAATGTGGGTCCAGAGAAGAGCCCAGGTGGGGACAAGCCAGGCACAGAGCCCCGTGGTGACTGGGAAGACCCAGACAGATGCAGTGCTTGGGCCAAAGGAGAGAATAACTTTTCTGAATCAAGGTAGGAGGTATTTTGGATACTTTTTCTCCTTGCTGAGACAAAATACCTGATGCCCAAAGTTACAGAAGGAAAGGTTTAATCTGACTCCTAGTTTATGGACATTTCAGTTAATAATCAGCTGACTCCAAGGCAGTGGGCATGGCAGAGGAGCATCAGAAAGGAGAAACAGTCCATGGCAGGCAGAAAGCAGCAGAAGCAGCCAAGCAGGAAGCAACAAGGGACAGGCAGCAGGTGAAAGCAGCAGCCACCCTCCTGCTGTCTCGTATTTTATCCTGGCTACTCACCCTCAGAGCAGGTAGCACTCACGCCCTGAGTCCTGTCAGTGCACTGTGAATCAATGCCAGCATCACAGCCTGAATTCCAGCGTGCACACCCTAGAATCAGCCATCTCTGAAAAGCCCCTATGACCACATAAGGCTCTGAGGGAACATCTAGATACAGGCCGTAGCATCCTGGAACTTAAGGGGTGACTTCATCAGAACACTGAGCTGGAAAGGGGAAGCCTGTGTTTGAAAGGAATTTGTAAAACTTCCACTTGGCTGGTGCATGGTGTGCGCTGAGGAAGAGGAGTGAGATGCGGACCTGAGGAGCTTGCTGCGCTGAAGGACTTGACTCAGCACACTCTCAGGAATAAGATGTTAGTAAAGTTACACAGAAGGGAGTGATGTGGGCTGGAAGGAGGTGGAAACCAAGTTCCCCACCCACCCATGTAGTCATCATCCATCCATCTGTTGGTCCATCCATCCATCCATCCATCCATCCATCCAACCATCCTTCCACTCATTCCAACAACAGCTATTTCATGCCCACTGTGGAACAGCTGCTTGGCTGAGCTCTGGAGCTGCACCTGTGCAGAACAGAAGCAGAGCTGCTCTGGCTCCGAGCTTGGACCCCTGCCCCATAACTGTGGGGAAAGGGCTGCGGGCCAGAGGCTGGTGCTTTGCTTTCTAGATCACAGACAATGTTTTAATTAACTGGTTTTAGCAGATTGTGTACTTACTTTTGTTTGCTGGATTATCTGTCTATGAAGGAGATATCGATTTTGCCCGAAACCATGAAGGAAAGCTTCATCTGTCCTGGCCAGCTCCATTGTCCACTCACCCAGTGGACTAGTGTCAGGAGGCATGGTTTGGGCTGCTGCTGTGGACATTATGTCACTTCCCCATGGACACAATAGGACACAATCCCTGCCTTTCACGCTCCTTTCACAGACAGACTAAATATTCATGAATGCACCATAGGGCATGTGCTCAGTCTTTGCTGTGATCTCAAGCCACTGAGACTTCCTGGAAAAGATAACAGACAAACTAGATGTTAAAGAACACGTAAGGTGTCTTTAAACAACATTTTTATTTTTTCTAATTATAAAGCTTTTGTAACGTTAAATTTCTGTCCATGAAAGAGAGACCACATTCCTGTTTCCTCTTAAGAATTTGGAAGCCTTGTTTTGAATTCAGATAACATTTGAAATGTTTTTATTTTCCTTATAATGAGAATTTTGGAATGCTTATTTGGGAAAGCACAGAAATATGAAAATAGAACAGCCTTGCCACCAAATACAATCAGGGCAGGGATTTCCCCTCTTAGCCAGCAGCCTGGACAATGGCCCGTGGCCATTTGCTTGCCCTGGGAACCCAGACCCTCCATGGTGTGGCACTTGTGGTGTGGCCTGTGTCCTGTGCCTCCAGCCCAGTGTGTGCCCCACATCTGCATGTGGCTTCTTGTTGCTTGTGACCTGAAGATCTGGGCCAACAAGGACACAGCTGAGACTCGCGATGAGAACAGCAGGGTGGGACCAGCTGTGCAGGAGCTGGGAAACAGCTGGGCTCAAGCAGGAGCTGCCTCCTCCAGCCCTGATGAGATTAAGGGGGGTGGTGGGCACAGGCCTGGGTGGGCCTCCGGCTTGGAAAGCTCTGCTCAGGCCTCATCAATCTTTTCCTTTATGAACATTCGTGGGCGTAATTTGCAAATTATAAAAAGAAAGCAACTCACCATGACCTAGTTGTCTTTCATATGGTTGGAATAACCGCTACTCCAAGCTCCAGCAGTGAAAGGCTTCTTCCCTCTGTCTCAAGCCCCAAAGTATCATTCTGTAAAAGAGACAGGCAGCTTTGCTTCGGTGACTGTTTGCAGAGAACTCAAAGCCAAGGAAACAGTCTCTCTTCTAAGAGTTGCTGTATAATTTTCAAGAATTCACTTGTACTTTAAAACACATTTTAAAAACACACAAATTATGATGAATCCCACACTCTAGGAAACAGTATCAAAGAATTTAGATGATTTGCTGAAGTTTGAATCCCAAAGCTAGAAAGTGGTGAAATGAGGGTCGGGGCTCCAATTGTGTTCCAAATTCTGGACTCTAAGCAGTGATCCTCTGGGAAGCCCAGCAGGTAGAGGTCTGTGTGCTGAGATCAGACTTCCACAATCCAGTATATCAACATGCCAAGGTGTGCAGGGGCCTCAGTGGCGATGCATGCAGGGGCCTGGCCAGGCTCCCGCTTAGACCTCAAGGTCTGGACTTGGGTGTTCATATATGGGGACATTGGAAGGTCCAGTCAGAAGAGACACATAGGTGAAGGGTGCCTGACGCCCCCAGAGGGTGGCGACACATGGAGACCAGAGGCAGCCAGTCAACCAAAAAGTGGGTTACTCCAGGAGTTCAGGAAGGCACATCCATCTCAGAGGGCAGCGAGAGAGGCATGGAGACAGGACATCAGAAAATCAGACACCACCAGCCCTGGGAGATGCAGGAGCTGAGAAAGAGGAGGCAGCATAGGTGAGCAGATTAACCTTGGGTGACTTGGAGCAGGTAACACCGGGGACAGAAGGGCAAGGGGTGGAGATGCTGGCTGGGACAGGGATCATAGGCAAAGGTTCAGGAGGAGGAGGACAGTGGAGTGGGCAGAAGGGCTGCTGGTACAGGCCTGGGTCGGCAAAGGGAGGCAGCTGGTTTCCGGGGTGCACGCAGAATTATCACTCAGGATGGAGAGCAGGAGGACAGAATTCCACACCATGGTAGGAGTCTCTGGAGGGTCCTCTGGACCATGGCTTTGTTGCACGGTAGGCTTCATGACCATGCCTTGACCTTGTTTCAGTACTGCTTACAAATAAGAGTTAAGAAAGCGTTGCTGTCCTGACTTTAGCATTGGATCACACGTAATAGTCTCACAGGTTTCCATTAAATCCAATCCCATTTCAGTGAGAGAACAGGAGCCTTAAAACACTATTCCTCACCTACTTCCTGTTAAGTAAGGAAGGTTTGACCCTTAACAACGAGAGGGCAAATCGCTACCCTGCGCTTTCCAAGCATCTAGATGATCACTTTTCTCTACAGTGTTGGCTGTGAGCCTCACAAATTGGCTTCTCCAAACAAGCAACAACACCCAGCTGCCGATCCCAAATCAAAGCCAAACTCATTTCAAAACCAGAGAGAAAAAGTCTTAGCGCCCTCTCCCTTCTCATGATCCAATAGGGTACTGTGACTTTCAGTGTTTTTGAACTCCAGGCCCTAATCGCCCCGAGAGCGCAGCAGCTGGTATGAGTCATGTCTAATTAGGATTGTTCCGTGCCACTGAGTTTCTAATGACTGCCGCCGCTGTGCCGCTCTCCACATAGTGGTTGGTCAATCAGCCTCCGTCTATCATCACGCATTCTCAATAGTGCAGTAATTATAACTGTAGTGTTAATAGTGGTATCAAAGCAAGGTCATGGAAACACCACAAAGCCACTAGGAATGAAAGTAACTGCAGACCTAGTGATGTTATTCACAGACGTGTGGTAGACTCAGCTGTAAAACAAACCATCTAAGAGGGTAAGAGTGAAAAGATCGGGATAACTGAGGCAGATGGGGTTGGGCACCATGGATGATAATCAAGTGGGTTAGTGTTCAAATCTTTCCTAGCTTTTTGCTTAAAGCTTGTAGGTTCGAAGCCAGCCCAAGAAGGGTCGATAGAATAATTCTAGAAGGTTCTAAGTGATGTACCAAGGAACAGCCTTCTGCACTCCCCTTGCTGATCTCTCCTACAGGGACCTGGAAGAAACATAATCCAGGATTGCAGCAACAATTTTAATGGCTGCTTTTGCTATGGGTTTACATAAGGAGAGAAGATGAGGTTGAGTTGACCTAGCCAAGCCTGCCCTTTACTTTGTTTTTAATGAAATCAAACTTCAGTCTATACCTAGATGGACACAGAATAAAGCATCACTGTTGAACTCTCCCCCTATTCTTTCCTGAACTGACAGATTTCCTGCTCTGGGGTAGATGTCTCTTTACTCCCTGAGAATGTTTGAAATGACTCCAAGTTTAGCATCAGTGAAGGGGCCTTGCACCTGAATTCTCTATGTCGCCATCCCTTCGATGTTCCTAGACCAGTGGTGGTAAATCTATGGCATGCGTGCCACAGCAGTTTGTTTGTTATCTTGGAAATCTCTAAAAGGTCTGCCATCACTGACCTAGTCTGACTCTTGGTGACATTTGGTGGCATATATGTGTGCTTGTGTGCACATATACATACACATATGATGCATAGAAGATTATGATTCTATGGAGTACACATCCACATGCATGTACGCGCATGTGTGTGCTCACAACCATCTTGGTCCAGGCTGCTAGAACAACATGCCACAGAACAACCCACACGGATTCCACAATTCTGAAGGTTAGAAGTCCCAAAATCAAGGTTTCAGCAGAGTTGAGTTACAGTGAGACTGTGGGTGGAAAAGCACCTCCTCACTGTGTGCTTGTGGAGAAGGGAAAGGAGGAGAGGGAAAGGAACAGGGAGAGGGAGCCGGAAAAGGAGAGAGATGGGGAGGGTAGAGGGTGGGGTTGGGACGAGACACACACACAGCTTTCTGGCATTTTCTCACAAGGACACCAATTCTACCTTGAGAATGGACACTGGGTCCATTGTCCTGATCTCATCTAAACTAAATCATCTAACGCAGACCCCACTCCCAAATACTGTCACATGCAGTTTAAGACTTCACCATAAGAATTGTGGAGACACAGTTCAATCCATAGTAAAGATGGAGCAAATTTACCTCCACATCACTGATTAACATGACATGGCCATCTGAGCCTCATTCACAGGTTTGGCCTTAACAATGAGAAAGAGAAAATTGTTGTCTTGAGTTATTATATTAATCCCTGGGTAAATACGTTAGGCATGGGAA
Organism: Hydrochoerus hydrochaeris; assembly: GCA_004027455.1. Taxonomy (NCBI): domain Eukaryota; kingdom Metazoa; phylum Chordata; class Mammalia; order Rodentia; family Hydrochaeridae; genus Hydrochoerus; species Hydrochoerus hydrochaeris. The sequence continues at coordinate 5,982 of PVLA01016046.1, forward strand.
GGCTTTACAAGCATCACAGAGTGTCCAATAGACATCACTCCAGGATGTGTTAAAAAGTTTTCATTTTCTCTGGTAGAAATTCAGCCCAATTCAGTACAATAGCACATGAAAAATGAGATTTACAAGTTTTAGAGACAATTAAAAGTGAATCATCAGATTATTCATGCATGGACGATAAAGATGATCCATTATGGTAAAATGCATGCTTTCATACCAGAAGTGCGGTGTGAGTGAATGATAGTGATGATGATGACTTTGATAGCCTTATGAGCCAAAGTTCCTGTGTCAGTGAAATGGAGCAAGAATCAATTGATACAGACCTCTTTGATTCAGATGATGAAGAAAATTTCAATGTGAGTGTATATTTGACTAGCTGAAATGTTACAAAATATCCACTCAACCAAATGGAATGATCAAATATTAGAACTAAGTCTGAAAAATATTGTGAGGGTCTTGGCAGATGTGAAAGGTATTGGACAGAATGTCAGCACTGCCATTCAGTATTGGGAATTGTAACAGACCAAATGCTAAAGACGCTGTGGAGCACACAAGGGCCGGAATGCAAATAAAATGTTTTGAATACACCAATAACCATATTCAAAACCATATTTATTATGACGCTTCATTAGCAGAACTGAAAGCATTCAGAGGTCTACTGTACTTAGCAGGGATTTCTCATGGTGTCTGCAGGAATGTAAAAGACTTATTGAAAAGTAGTTAAAATACAGCATAAACATGAATGTCCTTGTTGATGTGAAGACATTAATCCTTTCCATTTAGATATTTATCCTGGAATTCAATCAAGTCCTTATTATTTATATAGTAATAAACCAAATGATGTTGAGAGCAACCTTGTTGCTCTTATCAGAATATGACATTTGACAGTTGGTTTATCAGTTTCCAATTGATATTACATTTGCTAACAAGCACAAGTTGACCAGTGTGGAAACTGTCCAAAGGGACAAAGCAGAAATTTCAAATGAAATGTTGCAATTTCAAAACAGAGAATTATATAGTATAATTTTTGGATTTCAGAAAGATATAACATTGGCCTCATATATGGAAAATAAAAACAAACTAGTATGGCTGATGTCAACATTTCACTGTGATGGAAATATTGATAGGGAAACTTCAACAAAATGAAAGTATGAGATAAGTACTTTCTACAATAAAATCAAAAGTGGAGTAGATGTTGATGAGTTATGTAGCAACCATGATATCACTTGAAACACAAAGCACTGGGCAATGGTTTTGTTTAACTCAATTCTAACTATCTATTACAATTTTCTGTAGGTTTTTTCTTTTATCATGAATGATCATTGGATTATGTCAAATGCTTTTTCTGCTTCTATTGAGGTGATTATATGGTTTTTGTCTTTGGTTCTGCTAATATGGTGTATTACATTTATTGGCTGGTGTATGTTTAACCATTCCTGCATCCTTGGGATGAATTCTACTTGGTCATGGGGTGTAATCTTGATGATTTGCTTTATTTTGTTTCATTCTCTTTGCCAGTATCTTATTGAGGATTTTTACATCTATGTTCATTAGGAAGATTGGCCTGTAGTTCTATTTTTTGGTTGAGTCCTTCTCTGGTTTTGGTATCAGGGTAATACTTGCTTCCTGGAACAACTTTGGGAGCATCATTTCTCTTTCAATTTCATTAAAGAGTTTCATCAGTAGTGACAATAGATCTTTTCTAAATTTCTTGTAGAATTCAGCAGTAAATTCATCATGGCCTGGGCTTTGTTAAGTTTTTAATTACATTTTCAATTTCATTGACTGAATTTTTAGAATTTTTTATATCTTCCCGACTCAGTTTTGGCAATTCATATGTATCTAGGAATCAGAAACTGAAAGCTTTCACTCTAAAATCAGGTACAAGACAAGATGTTAACTATCATTACTCCTATTCAGTATAGTTCTGGATATACTAGCCAGAGCAATTAGACAAGAAAAAGAAATACAAAGAATAAGGATAGGAAAGGAAGAAGCTAAATTATCATTATTTGTGGATGCCATAATACTCCACATAGAAGACCTCAAAAACTCCACTAAAAGATTTCTAGATTTAATAACTGAGTTCAGTAGTTGGACATAAAGGCAACACTCAAAAATCAGTAGCTTTCTTTTATACTAACAAACACACTGACAGAAAAATTAGGGAAACAATACCTTTCACAATAGACTCAAAAAATAAAATACTTATGAATCAATCTAACAAAGGAAGTACCTACACTGAAAATTACAGTACTCTGAAAAATTTGCTTTTGGGTAGAAAGAATTAGCATAGTGAAAATGGCCATTCTCCCAAGATTGCTATACAGATTTAATGAAATCCCAATCAACATACCATTAGCATATATCACAAAACTAGAAAAAACATTTCCAAAATTCATTTGAAACCAGAGAAGACCTAGTAGCAAAAACAATCCTAGGCAAAAAAAGTAAGACAGGGGACATCACAATCCTTGAGTTGAAATTATTCTACAAAACTACAGTGATAAAAACAGCTTAGTTTGGCAACAAAATGAAACAAAACGAATAAAAGAGATTTAAGAGTCAGTGGGACAGATCAGAAGATGCAGAAACAACACCAAACACACTCAGCCCCTTATCTTTGAGAAAGCGGCCAAACATGTTGCCTGGAAGAAAGATGGTCTCTTCAATAAATGGTGCTGGAAAACTGGTTTTCCATATACCAAAGACTAAAACTAGACTCATGTCTACAACCATGAACTAAACTAAAGTCAAAGATTTAAAACAGAAACACTAAATTTGCTGGGAGAGAGAATAGGTAGCACTTTTGAAGGCATAGCTATAGGCAAAGATTTCATAAGCAAAACCTGATCACATGGGAAGAATTAAAAGAGTCTACAACTGGGATCTCATTCTATTCAAAAGTTTTTGCACAGCAAAAGAAATTACCATTAGAGTGAAAAGAAAACTCACAGAGTGGGAAAAAATTTTAGCCAGTCGTCCCTCAGACAAAGGACTAATATTTAGAACATTTAAAGAACTGAAAAAAAATCAGACTACCCCAAATTTAAAGTCCCAATCCAAAAAAAGGCATCTGAAATGTTAGCCACTTCTCAGCTGAAGTATAAATGGCAAATAAATGTATAAGAAATGTTCCACATCACCGGTCATTCAAGAGATGTGAATGAAGATGACACTGAGATTTCATCTCACCTCAGAAAGAATGGCTGTTATCAAGAAATCAATCAACAACAAATGCTGGTGAGGTGGTGAACCTGGCTGGGCTCCACTGGTGGTGGGAGTGTGGAGTGGTGCAAACACTCTGGAAATCAGCGTGGAGATTCCTCAAAAATCCAGGATTAGTGATCCCATTTGACCCAGATATTCCCCTTCTGGATATAACTTTCCAGAAGAGTTAAAAGCTTCATACACACTCGTGTTTATAGCAGCACGGTTTGTAATAGCTAAATCTTGGAAGCAACCAAGGAATGGATAAAAAAAAGATTTGTTTTACAATAGAGTACTACTCAGTCATAAGGCAGGATAAATTTGAGACAATTTTAGATAAATGGATTCACTTTGAGACCATGCTCTGAGGTGAAGTAAAGCAGATGACATGTGTAAATATCACATTGTTTTGCTGGGGTGAGGTACTGAATGTGTAAATAAGGACCCAAGTGTATAAAAAAATACTGTGAAATAGGAAGAAATTGTTCAAAAAAAAAGCAGGAACCAGGCTAGGGGGAAAAAAGGAAAGGAAAGGAAAGGAAAGGAGAAAGAAAGAAAGAAAGAAAAAAGAAAGGAAGAAAGAAAAGAAAAAAGAAAGAAAGAAAGAAAGAAAGAAAGAAAGAAAGAAAGAAAGAAAGAAAGAGTTGATACTCTTAAGTGAAATAAACCAGACACACATGTGTAAGTATCACAGCATTTCTCTGGTGTGAGAAACCAAGGATAAATAAAGATCAAAATTGATAATGGACACTGGGTGACAGGAAGTATTCAAATGGGATGGGGAAAGAGTGATGGGGAAAGGGAAAGAATGAAGGCAAAAGAAAAAGTGAGAAAGAAGGAAGGAAAGGGGAGTAAAGCTTTTGTAAATAAGGAGGGAAAGGGGGATAAAGGGAGGAGAAGGATTGGGGAAAAAGAATATGTGCACTACAGGTGCAAACTCCCTCTGATAATGTGACTATCATGTATATATATCTAAAATATACCAAAAAATTAATCAAAATTTTAAAAAGGTCTGAAAAGCTAAAGCTATTTTAATTTTATCTTTTAATGAAGTGATACTGTTCTCAGGACTTCACAGTCCAATTTCTCCCACTCGACACCATACTCCACCTGATCCCGTGTAGACCAGGGCCCGTCTACACAGCTGAGCTGGCTCCATGGCCTCACTGTGGGACTGGACTCAGGCGGTGTGGTCTGAGGAGATCTTTGCAGCTGCCCCTGACTGCAACCTGTTCTGCTGACGTTTTTAGCTGTGTGAGTGCTGATGTGGTCCACCATGGAAAAAGCTTAGCCAGGAGCAGGAGTAGAGGGGTCCCAACTGGGCGGAAGTACATGGGACCTGTGGATCGTGAAGAAGGCAATGGCAGGGGGACCCTGCTCCTGCATCTCCTGTGCTCCTGCCTCACCCACAGGACACTCACCGGCCGATGGGCCCTGCAGAGTTGTGAGTCACAGACAATTCATAACAAACATTTCTAAGCCCTGTTGGCCTCTCCTGACTGCTGCAAAATCCCCAAAATTGAATTGCAGTGTGGATTCCTTAGGAGAAAGGTGTAGGGGAAGATAGCATTCACAGATGAGGAGTTCTGCGGACATTTGCTGTCAATCTAGGCCGCAGGATGTACCCAAAATTAGAAAGAATTTAAGCTAGAATTCAAAGTCCAGGTGCACATCATCACATGGATACCCAGAAGGAAAAGTTTCTAATGAGAAAAATGGTCTGATTTGGTCCATGGTTGTTAAAAACAAGCTAAATTTCCCACAATTCACTTTGATTCTTATTGTTCATTTCTGTGAATAACCATTTCCTTCATTTAAAAATTAATTTTAAAAAGGCATTTTGTTGTTTTAAAACCAATAATGAAATAAATAATAAAAAGTCATTTATGAAAGAGCTTCATTTTTACCTCCCTAGTCAGCTGGTTACTTATGTACATCAACCTACCTGTCTTCTCTTTACTGAGCCATGGAACTGCTGCGAAGCTGAACAGAAGACCCTTCACTTATAATGTGCACTTCTAAAAAGTCTGCTGTCACTGTGGATGTGCTACAGGTGAAGTCTGTAGAAGGCAGGCAGGAGCGAGAGGACCAGCCTCCCTGTGCTCCATCCAGCAGCCTTTATACTGCAGCAGAGCCAGGACGGAGCTTTGCCAGGCAGACACAGCACTGGGCAGGGCAGCGAGCTGAGCACGGCAGAGGCCACATGAAGAGATGGCGGTTGTGTTACTGTAGCTACTAATGCGCAGAGGCCAACGGAAAGGAGCCCTTGACTCTAATCAGAAGAACCCTACTTTCCTCTTATTCAATTTGAGAACTGGAAAAATTCCATCTTCCAGCCAGCCAGCTTCCAGCATTCCATCTGCCAACAACATAAGTGGTATTTGCCTTTCAAACTACTTTTCCTACAGAACTAGATTTTTTTGCTTTGTGAGTTATCCATGCTACCCGAGTCCCTGGTGCCATACTCCATTGCATGAATAGAGAAACTAGGACTTTATTATATATCTTTCTATGTGTTACTACTGCAAGCTCAAGACAATGAGCTGAGATCATCAAATATGACCAAACCCATCTTGTTGTCTGTTTGTAAGTAAAGTTGTATAGGAATATGGCCAAGCGCATTTGTTTAGAAATTGTTGACTACTTTTCCTCTATAATGGCCCCTTTGGGTAGCTATGACAAATACCTTATGATTCACAAAGCTAAAAAGATTCAGAACCTGGCCCTTTACAGAAAAGCTGGTTGAATTTTCAGTGAGGCTGACGCCAAACAGTGACTCAAGTTCAGCAGCCCAAGTTCCTATGCAGGAGGTCAGAGATCCCGGGCACAGACCTGGCCCCTCCCTATGAAGCAGTCATTCCTGCACAGCGCGCATGGGAAAGGGAAATATTTGCCCAAGTGAGCGTGACAGGAAGTGCATTGTGCACTGTGTTGTCCAATCTTTTTCTGTTTTGCTTCTGCAAATGCTTTTATCAGTGTCCTTCCATCCAAGAGCGACATAAATTACAATGACTGCCAGGCTACTTAAGGACCGGGCTGCCTTTTCTCCGGTTCCACGGTGTACTGTCTCTTCCCTTTCAGCTCTGTCTTTTCACCCCTCTCACCATTCCGTGTTCCCACCTTTACTGTTTCCTTTCCTCCTTAGGTGGTGCCAGCACTGACAAAGCCAAAGAATGTTCCCAGAACTGGGCCCTGACCTTATCAGTATTTTGCTTAGTGAGTTAGGAGATCTGGGCGCAGGTTTCACCTCTGTTACTAAGGAGCAGGTGACCTGGGCCAATTTCAATAGTGAGAGTGGGGCGTGGGTTGAGATTTTTAAATGTCTTATTTTTTAAAGCATGAAATGCATGTTGTATTTGGGTCATTTGTGAATGAACTTGTGAATCCTGACTCTGTGTGTATGAGTAAAATATGAGTAAAATTAATTGACACTTCACAGTTAAAACTTTTATGCCATTAAGTGAACTCTTGTTAGACAACCGCTGTATGTGATAAAGTAAATTCCTGCAAGCTGGGGAAATATGTCTCAGCATTTCTGCAGCTCCCGACACACTTGCTGGGGAAGTGTGTGGGTTAGGAAGGCATGGGCCTCTTCCTGTGGCCCGTCACTTGGTGACATCACCACCCGTCCCTGTGGAAGGAGAAGGGAGGAGCAGGGATTGCACAGAGAAGATTTTCTGACTGGATTCAGAAGTGGCACGCATCACCTCCTTCCACCGTTGCTCCAGTTTAATGTCAGACAAAGTACACGAGGGCTGGGCAGTTGAGTTTAGTTGTGAGCCCCAGAGATGAGGAGGAGGCAGGCGGGCCAGGCCACAATCTCTCCGTGCCCAACCTATGCCAGGAGTCGGGGGCACAGAGATGGACAGGTCAAGTTCCTGTGAGATTCATCGAAAGCCAGCAGCCACCATCAGAGAACAGGAAGTGGATCTTGTCTATTGTCATCATTTTTTCTTGTCCTAAGTAAACTCTCGGTAAATAGTTTTGGAATCTGTGCTTTGGAAGCTGTGCGTGTGGCAATGAAACGGAGACGATTCTCTTGTTTCTGCTTGGCCCTTACCAATCAGTGTGCGCCTTTCCTCTTCAAATCCACTCTTGCATTCTCCGCTCTACCACAGCGGGCCAGGGAAGATTCACACTTGCCAGGGACCCCTTCTTAGACTCCAGCAAGGGCCACTGAGGAGAACTGGAGCCCTAGAGCGGGGTAAGCAATTTGCTTCTTTCTTGGCCAGCTAATACCTTGGGTGCCACCCCAGAGCTCGGACAGCGGTGACTGTTTCTTCCGCTAGCTTTTCTCCCACGTTCCCAGACCCGCGTCGCCATGCCCACAGATGCACGTGTAGCTGCACTGGTCATGGGGCTTCCCTCCTCGCTGTCCTGGCCCAGCTCTGCACGGCCCCCCTGGAGCTCCGAGAGGGTCTTTCCACGTGCACAGCCAGAGGGGATGCCTGCTCCTGGCGGCTGAGATACGTTGACTATACCTAATCCAAAAACCTGAAGTGGGCCAGAGATACAGTTCAGTAGCACAAGTGCCTGTCTGGCAAGTGCAAGGTCCTGAGTTTGATTTCCAGTAACAAAACAAAACCAAACAAACAAACAAAGAAACAAAACCCCCCAAAACCCAATGGGCTCTAGAATACAAACTTTTTGGACACTGATAGGAAACAGGAAGTGGAAAATTGCACACCTGAACTCATGCCATGAGTTGCAGCCAGAGCACAGGTACACTGAGCGTGGTAGAGAATTACCTTCAGGCCAAAGTGCATGACAGGTAAGTTTGTGTTTAGATCTACATCTTATGCCCATGATTCTAAAACTGGAAAACAAGTCAGAAATCTGAAACACTTCAGGCCCCAAGGGTTTCGATAAGGGACACTCGACCACCCTATTTCACAAAACTTCCACATTAAGCTCTCTCTGTTGGATGAAGCAGTCTGATTTCCACTTCCCTGACTGTGACCTGATGGGCTCAGCACTTTTCCTGCTACAAGTGTCCATCCATGGTGAGTTTTTCACTTCCTTAGCTTTATTTCAAGAGCATCCCTGTATCTCCCAGGTTGTCACCACCCTGTGAGATGCTGGTCAGTTAGGAAAGTTACTCATGTTGAAGCAGAAACATTTATCGTGCTTTCATTTTAACATATGAAGTTGATTTATGAACAGAAGTTTAAAAGAATCACCAACAGGCTAAGAAGAATTTGTTGACCTGTTTACCCTCCCAAAATGAAGGTCAGTCACTCGTGGAATTGAACACCTCCTGCATAGCTTAGAAAGGTCTAATATTTTGCCCATTCTCTCCCTTTTGGTTTGAAAAATCAGTTTTACTATAAGCAATCTGGTATTAATGGCCTTTCCCATCTAATGAGATCTTAATGGGAACTCGTAATCTTTATTCTAAAATTTAAATAGATGCTGATAAATGACTTCTACGTTTAGCTTGCACATGCGGACAGAGTCATTTATGTGGGACCCCTCCTGTCCCTGGCTGCGGGTGAGCACACCTACCAGGGATCTGATGGGCGTTCTCTCGGCTCGTGTGTGCAACGCTGTGTCTTCTATCTGCAAATCCACTCATCTCAGGCCGGATGTCCTCTGTGTCCCCATGAGTACCCTGCCACAACTTGCCTATTAAATTATGAGCCATGCTGCCCTGGGACAGTCTGGCGAGAGACACAATCCCATGGAAGCAGGAAGATCTGGAGGTCTGCACCTTTGTTCAGGAACACGACCTGGCCTAGGGTAGAATGAAGCCCTGGGTGGCCAGGGTTTAGCCAGGTCCTCATTTAGGAGGGAAGAGCAAGAAGCCTAACTCAGTGCCCACCAGAAGACTTGGGGTCACCATGGCCAGCCTGGGGTGCATCCGCACAGGCAGCCCTGTGCTCCTTCACGCAGGCATGTGTCATGAGGGTCAGGGCACAGTCTGCAGAGGAGTGAGTGGCCAGTGGGGTGGTGACAGGAGCCAGCAGGGCCTTTCCCTGCCTCCCGTTGGGACCTCAGCCCAGGTGAGGGCCCAGGTGCTGCAGAGCCCTGGCCCACACCAAGCCGAAAGGGCAGAGGGCTCCCCGTCGCCTCCAGCAACACGGGGCTCCTGCATTTCTACCAGAGCTGGCCCAGGCCTGGTGGGCAGAAACTGGCGAGAGGGATGCTTTCTGTCTCCTGGAAATGTCCTATTATGGAAAGTCCAGACGTCGCCCGGCTTTGTCCTTGCGCCTAAGCACTGAGAGCCCCCCTCATTCCTTTTATTGCCTCCAGTTTCATATGAGCAAAAGAAGCTGCTTTTTCCACACACAGCTGCTTTCACCATCACACGGACCATTTTTAAAGTTGGTCGGGGTTTAGACTGGTATGACTGATATTTTTACTAATGTTAGACTTTAATTGAAAATACTTAGTTTATTGGCACTAGTTAATCCAATTTATTTTTTCCTAGTTAAGGAACATGCCAAAAGCTGTAATTCGATCATTTTTATTTGAACCAAAATAGATTTTGGCTTCAGGATGGGAGGAGGGACAAAGATTTTATTCTCTTTCAAAATTGACCTGACAGTTTAACTAGCAAAGTTAACAGAAATGAAAAGAAAGAAATTTCATAGGTAAAAGTTAAAAAAAAAAAAAAAGCTATGGAAACACTGAGACGTTTGCGCGGGGACCTGCCCGGGCAGCCATCTGACGGGGTCTGCAGCTCGGGCCCATCTTAGCACCCTGCCCCTTGGCCAGCTCCACCGAGGGGCAACCTGGTGGTCATGGGGCATCTCAAGAGCCAGTGGCAGGCCCCGGAGTGTGGCGGGGTCTCGTGAGGTCCCTGTGCCCAGTGCACTCTGCACTGCCTGTTTGATGCCAGATTCTCCGGCCGGCCCACTGTGCCGTGCCTACACACCAGGATGGGCGTCTCAGCTGCGGGCGCGGCTGGGCTGCCTCTCTCAGCAGCGCTCTGCCTGTGGGAGTCATGTTCTGCTGCTTTAACAAACACCTGAGACAATCAGCTGGGACAGAGGGAAGGCTTCACCGGGGGAAGAGGAAGTAGCTGGGGTCCTAATGTCTAAGGAGAAGTCCCCACGGCAAGGCAGGCTCCCAGTGAATAAAGTTCCACCACCTTCCTGCAGAGCGTGGCTGGGGAAGAGCCTTTACACACAGTTCTTCAGGGAGATCCCAGCACGCTGCTCAGCTGGAATTTGCTGCCCACACAGGAAGCCAGGCTCTAAGTAGGGTGCGAGGCAGTGAGTGCTGAGATAAGAGACATTCTTTGCCCTAGTGAAATTGGCTGTGTAGCTGGCCATCTAACACATGCATCTATTTAAAGCATGTTGCAAGTTAAACAGCAGCCCATGTCTATTATGCAAAGGTTGCTGGGAACTGTACGGTCGGCTGCCATACAAGTGGCTGGGATACAAATCATAGCGCCTGAAATAAGGGAGAGGACGGAGGTCTTCAAGGGCAGCTGCATGTGTGGCCGCAGTGTTCTCATTCTCCTTGCTAACTCGGGGCTCTCAGAAAAACACGTCTGGGCTCTGTGACATCGCTCCATTGTCACTGTCACCACTGTCAGTGGAACCATTGTCATCTCCATCCTCATGAAACACGGACCCATTCTGTGCCTCCCTGCAGGCCTACGGGTGGCACAAGCTGAGCAGTGCTGTGCCCACGCAGATACCCTACTGTCGGCTCGGGTGACATCTTCTAATGATCAAGAGACTCAGCCATATAAATCGTCTCTGCCCGGCTTCAAACACTGACTCATTCCCCAGCCAGTCCACGGAAGGTCTGCGGCTTCAGCGGTGATCGCACCTGCGGCTCGAGCCTTCCCTTCCCTCTCTACAAGGTCACTGCAGACTTGCGTGATTCATTTCTAGAAAGGGCTTTGCATTTTCTGCACTGAAAGGAGGGCAGCACCTCATAACCATCGTCTTGGTGGATCCTGGGACTTCAGATTCCTTTTTACATGAAATGTGGCAAAATCCTTTTACTACAATGAAAATCACCCCACCTGTACCCAGCCCAGTGAGCGCTGCACTTGTGAGAGGAAGGGGGCTTCCGCCAGGGCTGACTGAGTGGCCCACCCAGCCTGGTGTTCCTCCACCGGAGTTCCAAGGGCTGGAGGGGCCTCTGGAACTTGGCCTGTTTACTTAGGAGTTTGGGGAGACACAAGCATGCAGCCGCAGGGTGCGAGCCCCATCACAGTGTGCTGAGCAGCGAGGTCTCCACCTGGCGTTCAGGCAGCCTCTCAGGTACCTTCCCACCGCTCGCGAGTTTGAGGCCCACCGTCCTCTCCGGAGGGACGGAGAACAGTGACTGAGCTCATTTCCTTCTCCGGGTAAGCACTTTGGAGTAAGTGGTCCAGCAGCAACTGTTCCTGGAAGGCCACATTTTTGGAGTGCTCTGCAAAGATGTTTAGAGGTGTTTATGTTGCATTGTCTGGAGAAAGTACTCAGGAGCAGCGTGGCTGACGTCTGGTATTGTTTTACCCTAATGCAGGTCCTGGCAAAGGATGGGGTGATGTGATCTGGCCTCAGACTACCTTATTTCCTCTCAACACGGATGATTTCCAGCCCTGCTCGCTCTCCAGTCACATCCTGTGGTCACACATCCTGGCAGGGCTCATGATGCTGCCTCTAGCTCAGATTGGCTCTGACACCACACGCACGCGCACATGCACACACGCACACAGGCACACACGCACACAGGCACACACGCACACACACAGACACTGCCCTGCCCTGTGTGGAAATTGCTCCTCCTGGGGACAGGATGCCCTCGGGCTTCAGGCAGAAGACAGGCTGTGTCCCTGCCCCTCCACGCTGGGCAGATTTGCTCTTACTCAGCAGCTCCAGCTCTGGGTTCTGGTGGCCTGAGTTCCGGTCACCTTCTCCCATTGCTCCTCCAGCCCTAGGCTAGGTGGCACCTTCCTAATTTTGCCCATGTCCCGGTTGCTTTGCCATCTCCCATTTGGCTTCCCAGAACTGCCAGTCCCCACACCAGCTCCCTCCTCTGTCGAGCTGTAGGTGCCGGCAGTCTGAGGTTTCAGCTGGTCTTGCTGCCGTGCCCCCTGTGTTTAGGAACCCCGCACACAGTAGGGCCATATGGTCTGCACCCTGCCTGCTGTTCAGACAGCCTGCCCTGGGCTGTCAGGGGGCACTGTGGGGCACGCCCACAGCCAGGTGAAGTTTCTTACAGGGCACAGAATATTGGGGGCTGTGCGCAGCCCAGGAGTGAGGCTGAAGACTGCAGTACCAAAGGCCGTTGAGTGACGCCTCCAAACCTGGGTAGCGCCCACCTCGTGCTCTGCTTCCTCTTCACTCAGAGGACACGTGGTGCAGAGAGGGACGTGTGGGTGAAGCCATGGGCAGAGTGGGAATGTCACCCTCCGTCATCCTCTTCCACACCGAGATACCCAAGGGGCCAAGGGCAGAGTCCATGTGTGCTGCTCAGAACTGGGCAGGCGGCGCTGGGCGTCCACCGAATAGTGAAGGGACCCACGGAAAACTGCCTCTTTCTTCTGTGAAGATGCAGTTTCTCTCCCGCTCTGCCGTCCCGTCACTCTGTCCTTCTTCTGTCTGTCCCGCAGCTGTCTTTCTTCTTTAGCTGGTGCACAGGCTTACTGCAGTGGCGAGTGTGTTCCCCACAACCCGTCACGAAGTCAGTGACGTGTCGCACGCCTGCTGCCATTTAGAACCAGGGACGTCACTTTCCCCTGGCACCTTCCCCACCTGGCCTTCTTCCTTCCTGCGTCCTCCCGTGAGGTGAAAGCCGCGTCATGGGGAGTCAGCGCTCAGGCCTTTGTTAGGCTGGGCTCCGCCGTCTGGAAAATCCCGCTGTGTTCACGGTGTGTTGCCCCGCCAAGGAGGTGTGGCCCAGGGCTCTGGGGAGACGATCCTGTGGGTTGGCTCCCGAAGTCCTCTGAATCCTGCTAATGTGTGACAACTCCACAGGTAAACGCGCTGATGTGGCATTTATTCATGGAGATTCAAGGCATTAACGGCATTCGTCCTTCTTTTTTCCCGGGGATCTGGACGGGTCGTTCATTCTGTTTGCATCAGTGTTAGTAAACTGCAGCAAGGAGAAGGGTGGGTAGAGGTGCCTCACCCAGGAGCCGGTGCTGGCGGTGACCTCGCTGGAGGAGGGGTGAGGAGTGGGAAGGGAGACCGTGGCGACAGAGCCAGGACTCCAGTTGCCTCCTGACTCAGGCCTGACTTTAGGCACGGATGGCATCTAACATATCAGAATTCCAGGATTTCTTATAACCACTGTGTTGAGCAACTTTCTGTTACTGTAAAGCAATACCTGAGGCAGGTCGGCTTTTCTGGGTGCTGTTGGGCTGCGTCGTGGTGGAGTGTGAGGAGGAATTCCACTCACCTCCTGGCCCACTGAAAGGGAGAAGGGGAAGAAATGAGGGTCCCACCCTCCTCTTTAAGGACAGGTCCCTAGAGACCTAAAACTTTCCACTAGGTCTCCCCTCCTCCCAAAGGTGCTGAGAACCGGGAATGAAACTTTGAATACACAGATCACTGGGAGACCTTTGAGATCCAAATTATAGCAACCACCAAGGCTTTGTGGATTCGTGGATGGCTCTGCAGGAAGACAGACAAGACCCTGCCCTCCGGCAAGCTGGTGAATAGTTTTGACCTGGCAAACTTTATAGTCTTGGGCCCTAAGGATTCCCCACAGCAGGAGTTGCGTAAGCACGCGTGTTGGCCCCTGGGCTGTGTTGTGCCAGCCCTGGCACTGGAAGATCATTGCTTTTCTGATGACTGCGGAATGGGCTAGTGTGGGCTTTGTATTTCAGACCTTGTGAAGCCTGATAACTGACAACTTCCTGAAAAACAGCTGTTGTAGAGGAATGAAGGCACCTAACTCAGCCTGTTGGCCAGCTTTCAGCCAGCTGAGCCCAGAGCCTGATTCTCCAGGCGGAACGGAGCCCATAACAGGGCCAGTGAGGAGGAGGAGAGTTTATGTTTACCCTACGAGAAGGGAATTGCGCATATGAGAAAGAGACTGTTAGGTAGGCCCTGAGGAGCTGCAGAGCCTTGCACAGTGTCATGAACTCATCTATGCTTTAGCAGGCCTGGGAATTTGGAGACAGGGTCTCACCGAGTTGTCCAGGCTGGGGTTCAACCTGTGAGGTCCTGTTTCAGCCTGCTGAGTGGCTGGGACTGCAGGGTGCCCACTGCACACCTCTTCATGGCTTTCATTCTAGCTCCACCTTGGCTGCAAGGGCCTGCAAGTGTGGTCCCCGGGGGCACCGGCACTCCCATCGCCCACAGCTTGGGCTCTCAGCACCACGTCCAGGGCCCCTTGGAGATGAGGATGATTCTACACCTGGGCAGAGAAAAGTGTCATCAGCCCGGAGCGTGTGCATTATCCTGGAAGTGTGGAAGTGCTCCAAAGGTGATGTGGGCTCAATCAGAGGCGTAGTGTCAGGACAGTGGTGGGTGCAGTGTGTGATCCCCTGAGCGAGGGGCTCACAAGCTCACGGTGAGGTGGATGAGTAGAAGGGAATCTGGAGATTCTCCCTCTTGGAGAATCTGAACCAATCACTTATCAGTAATGAGCATGCGGAGCCCCAGTTCACAGTGGTGAAATCGTGCAGGTCCCATCTTAACCATGCAGAAGCATTAGCACCGCTGGGAAGAGACAGGTTGCCGGGAGAACACAGCTCTGTTCCCAAGGGTGTCTCAGCCCTAGCGCAGGAATGACAAGGACGTGCTGGGCAAGGCCAGGATGCGATGATTCTACCCAGGAAAGCTTTGCACTTTTCAACAACGCAGAGATCACAAAAGACAGAGAAAGGCTGATGAGCTGTTTCCGTTCCAAGGGGCCGGAGTCGAGGGCCACGCACAGTGCTATCCTGAGCTAGGGCCAAACAAGGACATGACTGGTGTCGCTGGAGAAATCTGAGTGGGTCTGGAGGTTTGATGGTGCTAGGAAGGCGGCACCGATATCCTGAGTCTCAGAGTGCACTTTGGTTACTCAGGAAAAGGAACATGGTTACAGGAAATGTGTGATGGAGCAATTTAGGTAATAGAGCATCAGGTCTGCAACCATTATGGGATGTTGGAATATACAGGCATGTGCCCCCCACTGACACACACACAGAGGCACACAGACCACACACAGACACAGACTACACACACAGACAGACACAGACACACACAGACACACACAAACACAGAAAGACACACACACATATACACTGACACACACAGACATAGACAGACACAGACACACACAAACACAGACAAAGACACAGAGACACACACACACTACACACATACAGAGACACACACACACACACACACACACGGAGGTCTGGGTATGCGGTAGGATTCTAGCCACTTGGGAATCTGGTGAGAAGTGTACAGGAAAAAGCTCTTGGTGGGCTGTGAAAAATGTTCTGTAGATGTACAGTTATTTCAAAACTTAAACTTGGCTAAAGCATCCTAGCTGTTTGCCGTCAGTCTCTTCCCAGCCTCTCTGGGCCGGTGGCCGGCGACGGTGGCGCGGACCCCACATCACCGCGGGTTTCCTCGCCCGAGACCTCCAGGCGCTGTGGCCGATCACCTCCCGCGGGGCCTGTGGGCGCGGCTTCCTGGTGACCCTGGCCGTGCAGCCGGCGTGCTGGCACCTCCCGCGTGTCGGTACCTCCCCGTGGGCGCCCCACGGGGCTCCACGCGCCGTCACTGCGCGCAGGCGGTGGCTCTCGAGGACAGAGTGGACCTGCTTGTGGTCGAAGCCGTAGCCGGCCTGGGCCTCAGTGGGACACCTGCCCCTTGGGGCCGCCAGGACAGGCACGCAGCTGTTTGGCCGTGTGCAGGCCCCTGGCGGGAATGAATTTTCCCCACCCTTTATGAGCCAAGCGTTTATTTTTGGAATATTAACAAAATCAAGAGAATTGTGATGCTCTTTTAATTTTAAGTCAAAACACTGACGCGAAGCGGTTAGGACGCTGTGCTCACCCTGGTGATACACCAGGCAAGTTCCGAAACAGCGGGGGTTTCTTAGGCTCAGCGCAGCTACGGCTAAAAATCTTTAAGACTATAAAAAAGTAGTGAAAGCCCCTCTCCATAAACCGTCCATCAGATATTGATGAGCAGGATAAAACCTCCCCGGCGTGCTGGGGACAGACAGAAAGCTCCTGGTGTGTGGCGTGTTCGGGGTGGTGCGGTCTGCAGGCTGCTGGCTGCTCTGCCCCTCCCCTCCCCCTCC
>PVLA01016047.1:0-22355 GCA_004027455.1 Hydrochoerus hydrochaeris
GTGGAGGAACTGAGCTAGCAGAGCCAGCACCAGGTTCCCACTCAGGGTCCAGGGCCCTGGACATTCCCCTGGACGGGCTCGACTCGGGGAAACCTCCAACATTGCACTTTCCTGTTGGCATCGCCGAGCCCAGCCCAAGCATGAAGTTTCTGGAATCTTTTCTAGCCAAAGAGAATATGCAGGACTGGTCAGTATTTCCTGCAAAGTACTTGAAAGAGGATTGCGTGCCTGTGGCCTCAGCACTCAGGAGGCTGAGGCAGCTGAACCACTCATGTTTTTCCAACTGAAACTGCCAAAACAGCCTGTTTTTCTGTTTGCTTGTTTGTTTGCTTGCTTATTTTAGACCTGGTGTTGCTATGTTTTTCATGCTGACTTTGAACTCACGGTATTGCCCCAGTAGGCCTTGAGCTATGGTGATCCTCCTGCCTCAGCCTCCCAAGATCTGGAATTATAGGTGTGCATCAATCTCCTAAGTATTTTGTAGGAGACGTTGATCACTAACACTGGATTGTTTTGCTACAACATCCAGGAAACATGGACACAGAATATTTGTTTATTCATTTACTTAATGTAATTCTTTTGTTTTCACACTTAAATGGATCAGTGCTACACTGCTTCACATTATACATGGAGGATCAAGTGATGGGGATGTTTTGAAGACTCAGATGAGGCCACCCATCAGGTTCTGGGCTTTGTCTTTGGGGGTGCAAGGAATCTAAGCAGGGAAGGCCCCGAAGACCCCAGGCGCTGTCCCTCTGCCTGCCCCTTCTGCCTACTGCTCACACCGGCTCCTGACAGGAAGCCAGTTAGACCTCAGGAGTCAGAGCCCCACCCAGAGCCCTGGGGTCCTCTGGCAGCAGAGCCAGCCTCACCCCTTCAGCACCTCCCAGAGCACCCGCCTGTACCCACCCCACCTCGGGTGGCACCCATGGTGCAGGAAGCGGTGTGAGCCCCCGGCCTGCACCCTGAGAGTGCAGAGAAAGCTCTGGGACAGACAGCGGGGCGAGGGAGCGGAGCTGCAGCAGTGAAGGCCCAGGCGGTCTGGGGGCGGGTTGTCCTGGCCGCTGAGTGTTTGCTCGGGAAGGGCTCAGGGCCAGTGTCACTGAGATGTGCAACGAGGGCTTCTGGCCCAGCAGAGCGGTCACACCAACAGAAGGGTGATGACTGTCTTCATGGGACCCCGGCCTGGCTGAGTGTCTCCATGGGGCTCTGCTGTCACCAGGGTGTTGAGGCCTTCAGGACAGTCATCCAGGTTGGACTTCATAGAATGCAGTTAGCACCAGGCATCCTCCAGGATGCCCCTGAGGTCACTTCCCAGGAATGGCCCTCGTTGACAGAGGAGGAAGAAGCTCAGGACCTGCAGTGCTCCATAGGCTTTGAAGTCACTTGTCTGTGGTGTTTTATTTTGTTTTGTTTTACTTTTGAAGGATATTTTCTAGAGCTGGATATGGTGGCAAATGCCTTATTCCTTGCCATTGGGAGAATAAAGCAGGATCACCAGGAGGATGGGGCCAGGCAGGACTATACAGTGAGTTCAAGGCCAGCCTGAGCTACATAGTGATACCCTGCCTCAAAAATACACCTAAAAATAAAGAGGATGTTTTCTTGCTTATTTTTATATTTGGTAATTATTTTAGCAGAACTTTGGCATTTTGAATTTTATAACATTATATAGAGGATTTTATTTCTTTTTTGTGCCAGAAATCCTAAGGGCACAGGTTCAGATCTCAGCATATCCTTTCCTAGGATACCACAGAACTTTATGGCTCCAATGAAGGATATATCTGAGAGCTCTACCCAAAGCAGCATGTGCTCCAAGATGGGGTATGGTAAGGTGATTGAATCAGGTCAGTGTGAATCAGACCATGGATGACTTTATAGCTCATACGATGCTGGGAGGAGTAACCTGGGTGGAAGGGGTGGGTCACAGGAGCAAACCGGAAGGGCCTGTGTCCCTCCTCCTCCCTTGATCTCTCTGCTTCCCACTGCCCTGCCATGGACTGTTTCTCCTCTACCAGGCCCGTCTGCCAGGCCTCATATCTTGTAGCCGGCTAATTACAGACTGAATCCTCAACAAACTGTGAGCTAGAATAAACCAAAGTAAAACAGGGCAGCCCCAGTTGTTCCCTGTCCGAGGATTTATGTCCTTCAGCAGCTCTCTCCTCTTGAGTGTGAGCTCCATCTACAGAATGACTTCTAACGAGTGGAGTTCGATGCACTGCTGCTTCTGGAATTTGGCTATAAAGACACTGTTCCACCTCTTCTCCTTCTGAGCTAAGCCAGCTGACACATTGGGAACGTGCTGAAATGTTCCTCTATGGTGACTTGCACTTGGCCAAGAGAAGTCGGTCTTCAATCTGGGAGCAGTGGTATATATCGGAGTCCTAACATTGGGAGGCTGAGGTGGGAAATTTCATGATCAAGGCAACCTGGGATATTTAGAGACTTCATACAACTTCACCTCAAAATGTAATAAATAAATAAATGCAAAAGGCCTGGGGATGTAGGTCAGGGCAAAGGCTGTTGGTTCAATCCCCAGTAGGAGGAAAAACACAAATTAGCCTCCAGCCCCACGCAGGGAGGAGCCGCACCTGCTCCAGTGCCCCAAGGAGTGGATCCTGTTAGCTCCTGTCTTAGAGCTGGAAGCAGAGCCTCAGCCTCTGAAGAAAACAAAGCTTAGTAACGGCCCGCAGTCCGTGGAGGCTTGGACTTACCGGCACACAGGATTCGGGCCACAGTGACTGAGAGAGAAGCGTGTGCTGTGTAAGTCCTGAGGCGGGGAGTCTTTAGTTCTGTTGCAGAAATCTTATATCAAACCAAACGGAAGACCCCGTGCACAGAGGAAGGTCGATGTTTATTATGCAAGTGGGCCGGCGGGACCAAGTCCAAATCACCAGCCTCAGCTGAGGGTGAAACAGAGACATACATGTTTTGTAAGCAGGACGTACCAAAGCTGATAGCAGGTTATCATATAACTGGTCACATGAATCAGGTTGTACGATGTTGGGCAGGTTAGTCAGGGGTTGCTAATCATAAGATGGGAGGAAACAGGAGGGAGCTGGGGCTGAGGGGTGATTGAGACTAAACACATCTTTGATTAGTTTATCTCGGTTGAACGGTGCTTGAAAATAGAATACATTTATACGTGGGTCAGTGCAGGCAGGCGGGTGGACGCGGTCAGAACCAGTCAGGTTGGGCTATCTCTGAGCTGCGGTTGACGTGGTCAGTCCAGGCTAACTGAGGCTAATGGTCGAGGTATGTGGTGGGCTGGGTGAGCACATCTTGTCTTAACAGAGTATCACACATTGATTTTTAACTTTCCTGTCAAAGTTCCACGGCAACAGGTAAGTAAGACAACCTGCAGGGGTGGAAATCGATCTCTGCAGGAATCTCTGTGTTTTCTCTTGGTACTGCAGTTGAACCCAGGGCCTTTGCTCTGAGCTACAGCCTCAGGCTTTATACATAGTTCTTCCTTTAGGACAGCTGCAAATCACTGCATGCCCAGGCTGGGCTCAGGCTTGGCACCCTCCTGCCTCAGGCTCCCAGAGTCCTGGAATGACATGGAATACGCCAAACCCCGGGCTCCTGGTGCTCTTTCAAACAGATCTGAGCCTCAGACAAACTTACAGAAAAGAATGTCTGCACAAAATGAGGAAATTGTAATGAAGGAAAAATACCTTTAGTTTTCCTTTCATTCATTAAAAAAAGCCCTATTTTTGAGGCAGGGTGACCCTGAGGTGACTGTGTACCCCAGGCTGGCATGGGGTTCCTGCCTCAGCCTCTTGGGTGCACCACTGTTCCTGGCTGCTAATCTGAAGAGCAGATCACACTGGGTGACCACATTGAACGTTGGAAGTGTATTCACTGAAGTGTGGAACGATCTCAAGTCCCTGAGTTATTTCTGTGTGAAGGACCCATGTGGAGTCTGACCCATACTTAGGTACCACGTAATCACCTAGTGTGACTGGACGTTAGTCTTCAGGAATGACGGTCACCCCCTTACCCGCCGGGCCTGCTGCCTTCTCTGCCATCCTTCCTGTCTTCCTTCCACCCTGGTTTCCTCCACAGCTTTATTTCCCAGACAACGGTGTGGAGAATCCACTCTCCCTCCTCTCCTGGCTCTGGCCGTGTCCACCAAGCTCTTGCACCCTGGACCTGTTCTGCTGATTTTTTTTAGTTGGAGAAGCATTTAGTGGGTGCTTAGTATTTGCTCCCCAGGCACCGAGTCAGGCTTGGTCAGGGCCCTGCTGCAGGGACTGAGTACTCAGGGCTGCGGTTTGTGGGGTTTCTTTTCCATGCGGAAACACGCGTGTACGGAGCACCCCTGGCAGGTTGGGTGCCGGAGGTGTGCACTGCGGTGAGCCATGCGAGGCCCTGTGCAGCTGGTTTGCCGGGTCCTGCGGGATGGGGGGAGTGAGGAGGGAAGCGCGTGATGTGTGGGTAGCCTGGTTGGGACTGGGACTGAGCAGTGTCTTGCGTGCGGCAGGAGGAGCAGGTGCCTGCTGGCTGGGGCTGGCTTGCCCGTGTTGGATTGCCCGCATCTCCTCCCAGCTCCGAGTTTGCAAAGTCAGATTGGTACCTGGAACCGGCCTGGGAGAGATGATTTATGCACGTGTGTCTGCGCGTGCTGCAAGTCCAGGCCCCCGCGCACCGCGTAGGCAGGAGCTCATCAGACCTCCCCCAGCACTGCTGGGAGGAGGAGAGGGCAGGACAGAGGCCCAGGCTGAGGGATGCCTGGCCTGCAGTGGAGCCTCAGGACAGCCAGGGCAGCTTGGGCAGAGCAGAGAGGAGCTCAGTGCAGCCAGGAGTAGGTTGGCAGGACACAGGAGATGCTGGGCTTCGCTCTAAGCCGAATGTGGGGCATGCGCACACTGGTTTGGGCAGAGGAGTGACCGCATGGGACTTGGGCTTTGGACGGGACTGAGGGAGGGAAGGACCAGAGGCCCGGAGCCGGCTGTGGCCATACTCCTGATAGGTACAGGCAGTAGAAAGGGCTCCTAGACACTCTCATTTTCTCAGATGGTGCAGTGACACCCAGGGAGGTTGTAAACATGCTTGTCTGGTACTTGGCACACAGGAAGCCCTCAGCGGATAACGGCTGCTGGGTCGCTGAGCCACTGCCAACTCTAGGGATGGAGAAGTGACCCAGCATCAGGGCCTGGTGGGGAACGCTGGGTTCGGGATGAGAATCCTACAGCAGAACAGGCTTGCTCAGTGTGGGTACTGGAACCGGGCAGAGGTGTCATGGCTTTGCCTTGATGTCCCCACAGAGCTGGACTTCTAGGAGGTGGCCCAGGGGTAGCAGATGAGAGCAGTCCAGGAACTGAAAGCCATCTCGTCCACCTAGCTTCCTGCGTGTTTAATGTCGTGGTGGAGGAAAATCCGGTCCTGTTACTGCCTTGAGGTGCACAGTGAAGCTGCAGGGAAGATTTTCCAGTCCGTTTTGCACACAAGGAACCAGGGCTCTGGCATGTGGGATAAAGGATTCCCGGTGCTGCACAGCTCCGGGGATGGCTGAGGTGAGCCTGGCTCTGCCTTCACGGGCCTTACGTCCTTCACCCTACTACAAAATCCACCTTAAAAGCTGTTGACCAGCATGTGAACCACTTAGAACACAAAGAGCGCCTTGTCCCCGGCAGGTAAATTTGCAAAGAGGTTTGCGGGCGGCTGATTGTCCACACACGGGTTAACAAACAGAACCGCAAAGGCACAACGTGGATCTTAGCCGGAATACAAGTCATACAAGTCGGGGCTCCCTTCGCTCCCTCTAGGTAGACCGTTCCTGGAAAGCAGCATGTGGGGACGCCTGGGCCCAGCTGTGAAGACCCACACACATGCACGCAGGCTCTGACCAAGGCTTCGGGTGTGTTGCAGCTGCTTCAGCTGCCACTTTGAAGGTGGACTCCGGGACTGCTGTGTCTGTAGGGAAAGGTCTGAGAGATAGACAAAGCACTTGAAGGTAGAAAATGTGGAATAGAAAATACTCAGGCACATGGGCACATGCTCAGACAGTGACCCAACCCTCCCTGTTGACCATGGATGTGTTTGTAGGCTCGAGTCTGGGCCCTCCTGCCGCTTGTGGACAGGGAGAAGCCGAGGTGTCCAGGGGGATGGCGCCGCCTAATACTCCAGTGTCACTGTCTTCGTCCTGAGGTATTCATTTAGGGCTTCCTCACCTATGGAGGAGAAGAGCAGTTGAAGCACCGTGTTCAAAGGTGGTGTGCCCGCTGGGCATAGAGGTGCAGGCCTGTCATCCCAGCACTCGGGAGGCTGAGGCAGGAGGATTACTGCAAGGCCGAGCCCAGCCTCGGCTACAAAGTGAGCTCAAGGTCAGCCTGAACTGCATAGCAAAACCCTGTCTCAAAGAGACAAAAATAAATACATAAATAAACAAAGGTGGTGTGTTCTCATCCGACTAGGGAAGGGGAGGGGCAGTGCTTCCCGGGTTATTTATTTATTCTTTTGGTAGGGTTTTCTTTTCTTTCTTTTTTATTTTGAGTCCTGTTGCAGAAAATGGCTCCCTTGGTTCCCACATAACCTCCAGCTTACTTCAGTTCCGGTTTCCTCTGTTTCCCAGAAATGACCGGTCACGAAGATGCACATTGCACAAACCAACCCCCCACTGACAGCCATTATGCCTTGTACTCCCCTTCGCAACCTCATAAAAACCTGCCTCCCTGAGCCTTTGGCGCCTGACATTTTTTGAGATCAGTGTCCATCGACATCAATAAATCTGCCTCCAAATCCTGGGTGACGTTTTGGGGCTTCTGTTTGCTGATATAGTCTTGCTATGTAGCTCAGGCTGACTTTGAACTCACTCTGAGGCCTGGGTTGGTCTCAAACTCATGGAGAGCCTCCTGCCTCAGCTTCCTGAGAGCTGGGATTCTACCATGCACTACTCTACCCAGTTACTGTTTAACGTTTTTCAAAAGGCAGTACTCTTGTGAGCCCACATCTACATGCCAGGCAGGAAGTGCCCTCCAGGGTGGCTCACAAGAAGTTCTTTACTGATTTGTTTGTTTGCCGTGTGCAGATGAGCAGAGCTTCCTTACCCAAGTCTTTCCCGAAGCCGGACTGCTTTACCCCCCCGAAGGGGGCCGCCACGTCGGTCTTGTTGTATGTGTTGATGAACACGGTCCCTGCGTCCAGTCTCTCGCTCACATACATGGCTTTGCTTATGTCTCTTGTGAAAACCCCTGAGGCCAAACCATACTCCGTGTTGTTTGCTCGCTGTAGCACGCCGTCAATGTCCCTGCAAGATGTTTTAGGGAGACAAGAAAACTTCCCTGAGTATTGCTGGGTGTGGAGGTGCAGGCCTGCGATCGAGCACTCAGGAGGCTGAAGCAGGGGCATCACTGTGCATTGGAGAGCAGCCTGGGCTACGTGGTTAATTTGAGGCCCCCTGCATTAGTCAGAATCTGTCTCAAAAACAATAAAATAAAATCCTCCATTAAATTTAATGCAAAGTATTGTATGTTCTAACGTCTTTCCTCTGTGCTAGAAGCAGGAAAATTTCCCTGCCACCTGCCTAAATTTATAGGATTCCAGTCTGACACTGAAAGAGCCTGTGAAGTGTCAGAACTGCAGCATTTCTATTTGTTTGCCTCTATGGTGCAATGACTTTAAAAATCAAACCCGACGTCATCTTCCAGTCTTTCTCAGGATTATGCTGCTCTCCCTCCCTAACCCTCCGCTCTGCGCTCCACTTTTGGCCTTTTGGAGCCTCCTGTGTTCCTCCCAGATCTGGCTTCCGCTCCTGGCGCCCCCTGCTGGGTGTCTGGGCCTCACCAGCCCAGGCAGGGGGCAGCCCAGGTGGAGGTGAGGAAGGCCCTGGGCAGCTGCCTGGTGAGCCTCTCAGAAGCTGCCTTTGCCCCCTGCTGTCATTTAGTCTGGGAAAAACAAACAACAACAAGGAACCCCACTGAGGGCAAGAAAGAAGGGGTGCTGGTGCACAGCAGGTGCTCAGTGGAAGTCAGCTCTGCTCCGGTGGGGGTTGGGAGCGTGTGTTCCTCTGAGCTCAGACTTCGGGTGCACCAAGCTCTGCAGTGCTGGTTTAACTCTTCCCGTGTTGGTGATTCACCTCGTATGAGCTGGAGGATGGGTGCTCCCAAAGGCCAAGGAGAACGTGACAGCTCTTTATACTGTGGATGTCTGGTCATCATTGGGTGAGAGGGCGTCAGTGAGGAAGGCTTATTCAGTAACAGGAAAAAGGAGGAGTCCCTTAAAGAGGGTTGGTCATCTCTGCCTTTTGGCTCCATATAGCATTGTCTTCCGTGTCTGAAAGATTGGTTCTCGGATCCCGTAGACACCCAAGTCCCTGGATGCTCTCGTCTCTTAGTCCCTGATATCAATGGCACAGCATTTGCGTCAAACCTGTGCACATCCTGATGCACACTTTGCAGCATCTCCAGATCCTGACAGAGGACAGTGCAGTGTAAATGCTGCAGAAATAACTGTGCTGCTGTGTTGTTTATAGAATAGTGATACGAAAAATGTTTGTCTCTGTTCAGCACAGACACAGTTTTCTAAAATATCACCACTCTGAGGTTGGTTGGATTGTGGATGTGGACCTGGCCCAGGAGAGCCAGCTCAGTGTGCGTCCCCAAGTCAGAGGAGAGCACAGTTCCAATGAGCCCCCCACAGCCTGTCTCCCCTTTCTCACTGTGCACCTGATGCTGAAAAAGGCACGAGATCTCCAGAAATAGCCACAGAATGCCTGCCACCTGTCCCATCTCTACCTCAGCAAAGACAGGGTCAATTCCAAAACTGGGGGGAAAAGGAGCTATGCCATATCATGGAGAGACAGCGGGGGAATCTCAGATTCCCACAGAATCTCCACAGCAGCCTTGCCTCTGTGGAGGGAATCTCAGAGCGCGTCCGGAAAAGTTTCAGACTTGCACAGGAAATCTGCATCCCAGCGTGGAAAGAACCGCGACTTTCCTCAAACTCACACATCTGGATGCACTGCACGTGGTAGGGACCCCACAGGTACAAGTGGGCAAGAGGCTGAAAGCCACCTCAGGAGTCCCCACTGTCATGTGCCGCAGCTCTGCGGTTCTCTGTCCACCGTAGAGTGACAGCCAGCATTGTAGTGACAGTGACCACAGCAAGTGCTGACTTCCTTCATCCTCAGAATAGCCCCCAAAGATAGGTGTGATTATTAACCCAGTTTCTCGAGAAGAAACTGAGGTGCAGAGTGGTTAAAAGTCTGGCCGGAGCTCACAGAGGAAGGCAGGAGACAGCGGGCCCGTCTTCTGGGGTGCCCACTAGAGGAAGCTCCCAGAGGACGGGGGCTCAGAACATGGTTGCGCCGTCCGTCTGTCTGTGTGCTCAATGCGGCCCACCCTCGGGGGGCCTGGAAGGACAGCGAGGCGCTGGTGGGCGGCCCTGGGCCCCTTCCCGCGGCCCAGCTCTGTGCCCCTCTGACAGCTGTGTCTCCCAGCAGCCCTTCCACATCCCAGTTCATCTTTCCCAGCTCCTCGCAGGTGAAAGGGACCCAAAGCCATTCTAAAGAATTCGGTGCAGTTTTCCAAAAGACGCTGGTGTTCAGTTTGACCTCAGTGACTATGGGACCCTCTTCCCATAGGACCAGAGGGACAGATTTGGGTCCTATCACAACCAGCGTATGTTTACAGTCCGTAGTGACTGGGGACTGTTTTGTTTTGTTTTTTCCTTTTTTAGGACAGGATCTTGCTGTGTCCTCAGATTGGTCTTGAACTCACTATGTAACCCAAGCTGGTCTTGAACTCGGGATGATCCTCCTGCCTCAGCCTCCCCAGTCCTGGGATTACAATCATGCCTGGTAGACTGTGATCATTTCTCTAAAAAGCTGAGCGTCAGGCTTCTGGGGCCATCCTCCTCTATGATAGTAGCTCTGTTTCTTTGGGAAAATAAGATTTTCCTGGTTTCCTTCCACAGGAATGTGAATGGGAAAACTAGCCCTGTCTGTTCTCAGTATTTTGACAACATATCAAATGTTGCCTGTACAGAAACTCAAATTTAATCAGCTGCATCGTGTCATCCATGAATGCAACAAGGAGAAGAAAAATACAGCAGGGTCCACAAGTGGTTAGCAAAACCCAGATGCTTCTAATCACCCAATGAAGTGCATCTTGGGGCGGGGAGACAGATGTGGTCACGAGTCACACAGGAAGGGGGGGCGTCCAGTTCAAACGCCTCTGAAGAACATACCCGTTTGGAAACTTTGAAATGACCATAATGGGACCAAAGGACTCCTGCTTGGCGAGGAACATGTGGTCTTCCACGCCTGTGAACACGGTCGGTTCCATAAAAAAGCCTTTTTTGGAAATAAAGAAGAAAAGTGTATCAATCGTAGGTTAAGTCATTTGCAGCGAATAGCTCTTTTTTTAATTCCATGACTGTTTCCTCCCTGGCTCAGTAAAACCAAGGTGGGTTTCTATCTCTGCTGAGCCCTGAGATTCCTAGGTTCTTTTTTTCTGTTTTGTTTTGGTTTGGTTTGGGGTTTTTTTGGTACTGAGGATGGAACTCACGACCTCACACTTGCCAGGCAGACACTTGTGCCACTGAGCTGACTCCCCAGCCCCGAGGTTCTTATTTTTAATGTATTTATTATGAAATTTTCGAATACATGTAAAAGTAAAAATAAGATACTAGTAAAATAAATAGTCCCATTTTGCTATGTTTGATTTAACCTGACCTTGATAAAGTATTTTAAAGCAAGATCCTAATATAATTTTCAAACCCAAGTACTTCAGGGCAAACCTGTTAAAAACAGGACTTTTAAAAATATAATCACAATATGGTATCACACTGAGCAAAATTTATGTTCATTCTTCACTTGTTGTTTATATTTTTACTTTTATTTACATTTTATTGCTTGAAAAATGTCTTTTTCTTTTTCTACCATGAACTCATGTGAGTTAGAACTTCCGTAGTTCTACACACTGCCCTCGGTGGTTAGATTTCTTGAGTGTCTTTTAACCCAAATGTTCCTCGCTTTGCCTTTGCTTATTTTTCTTCTGCTATGCCTTGCTGAGGGTACAGGGCAAGCTGCCCCCTAGGATATCTTAAGCTTTAAATTTGTCATTCCTCCCTTGGAGTGATATGGGTTTCTCTATTGCCAATATGTTTTTCTCGTTTTTTTAAACATATGACGTAAAATTTACTGTCTTAACCATGCTTAAGGAGACAGTGCTCTGTTAGTAAATACTTCCCTTGACTATAGTCGATCTCCAGCACCGTTTCTGGGTTGTGCCAGTTAAACAACAATTCCCTACCTCTCCCCCATCCCGCGTGAACCGTGCTGCGATTCTTTTCAGATCAAGTCTTTCCAGCAAGAACCCTTTGGAGACGCTGCCGTGTGTTGACGCCGTGTCCCCCAGGAGACACACAACACCCGGCTGGCTCTCGCTTCGCTCAGGCTGAGCCGTGACTTCAGGTGGTGACAGCCTGGCCCTCCCACCGGGGCTGCGTTTCCCCTCGTGACTGCGAGCAGCCTCGGGGATGGCGCCTCGGTACCCTGCAGACGCCAGGTCCCTGTCAAGCATTTCCCCAAGTACTGTCTCCCCCAATTTCCGCATTTCCTAAATCAATTATTTCATCTATTAGAGAAGGGCAAAAATGGTGATTTTTTTTCCCCTATGATTTTTTGTCTACATTAATTTGCAGAGATTCCTCTATAAAACAGAATCTCCTTTATGGGCTACACAGTAAGCCTGAAATCCAGTTCATACACAGAACAGTGGGTACCCCAGATTTTCTTATAATGATCAGTCAACGTTCAGAGTAAGGTCCGCCTGGAACAGGGAGATGGAGTTTCTGTCTCTCCTTCAAGAACGTCACCATTGAGCCACTTACAATCTCAGTGACAGGTCCTTTTCAGCCTCTGCTGGCTGGGAATAAGTCTCAAAATGGCAAGAATCAAGGTCCCCAGGGCCCCACCACCCTGATTCAGCACCAGGGCAGTGGCCAAGTGCCTGTCACAGCCACTTTGTCATGTGCACAGCCTCATAGAGTATTCACATTCCCTCTCATCCTACAGAGGAGGAAACTGAGGCACAGGAGAACCGTGCGATTTAAGGTGCCACAGCCATAAGTGTAGACGAGTGAAGTAACTAATTCCTCTGACCGTGTTATAAATGCCACTGTCCACTTTCGCAGTTCCTGTAAGATGGTGCTGCAGTGACAGCCGTCACCACTGACTCCCTAGTAAAGAGCCAGGCGCCTGTCACCCGTGGAGGGTCTTACCTGGCCTCTGGACCTGTCTACCCCCGTACACCAGGGTGGCTCCCTCCTCCACCCCGGCCTCGCAGTACTGCAGCAGCTTCTCCAGATGGGCCTGGTGGTTCTGGGGCCCGTGATCAGTAGATCTGTCAAGCGGGTCACCAATCTTCATCTTCTTAATTTCCTCCACCTGTATGTCGCCAGCCCGTGAAATATGATTCACTGTTAGTGATGGCAATGGACACCCCGGCTCTGTTGCTGCCCGGGGTGGGGTGGGGTGCGAAGCTGTGCAGAGATGTGTGCCTGCTGACACTCACAGGTATAAGACAGAGTAGCTACGATCTCCATCTTATAGAAGAATAAACTGAGGCCCAGAGAGGCTGAGTGACTTACTTGCCCAAGTGCACAGAGCTAGTGCAGACTGCGCCCCTAGGGACACTCCCCATCCATGCACCTGAACTTGGGCGACAGCCCAGCCCACTCTCCCCTCCACTGTCCAGAGAGACCTGGACAAGTCTGAAGCTCCAGGCCGAGCACATGTGCGTTGGGCACCGCAGCCTGACCCCCAGTGACCCAGGGACCTTTCCCACTCCGAGTTCATTAAGAGCTTCATAGTGAATAAAGTTCTTCATAATTCAAAATTCACAAATGCCTCATACATAGAGACCACATGACATACCTCTAATAGAGTGAACCATGGAGTATCATGCACATGAGGCACCCCCAAGGTGACTCAGGACACTGTCAATCACTTTTGTCAAGCATAAATGAAGATCCAGTGACAGGTGCCCTAGGCACGGCACGCATCTTTTTAATTCTAAAAGCTTGATTTATATTCCTTCCTGATCTCCCCACCACCTGGTACACCCCCACTGGGCACATCTTCCCCCCTCAATCAATCAATAAATGGAGCTTTAAAAACAAAAACCGTGGGGTATGTGCTTGAAATTCTTTGCTCACTGCACACAACCCTCTGGAATCTCTCATCCTGCACTGTAGCAGAGCTACTACCTACAGTGCTTGGAAGCCCGGGGTTATTTTTTTTTTCTGGTTGTACTGAGAACTGACCCTAGGGTCTTCACACTGAACTATATTCCCATCCTATTATTATCATTATTATTATTATTATTGGAGATAGGTCTTGCTCTTTTGGCCAGGCTGCTATGGAACCTGTCATCCTCCTGACTCAGCTTCCCAGGGTGCTGGAATTACAGGTGTGTGCTACCACACTTCGTTTAAAAAGCCCAGGTTCTTGGAAGTTCAATATCTCGGCCACTTTGTTCTGACAGAATGTAAAGTCCACATGCCACAATAAAGTTGCCCTGAATGTTAATTCACAAGAGTGACCAACTGCTGCTGTGACATTCGCTAACCCGGTATTCAGACACTCTTCATGGCAAATGCATTTCTAAATGGCCACCTTATTTTGTGTCCCATCCTTGAGTGTAGGAGACTGCCCTTGGTGACATCTCCTGTAGATCATGCCAAGGACTTGCTAGAATGCTCTGATGGACAGTCTTTCTCAGACAGTGGCCGAGGCCACATGGGCTTGTGAGTGCTTTCCGTGTCTGTTTCTGCATTTCCTGCGCTGAGGAGGCGGGAGCTTGGGGCCAGGCCAGCTGGCTAGCCAGTGGGCATGGCCCGTCAGCCACAGAGATTCAGAATCCGGCTCCCAGCCCCGCCCCTGGGACCAATCCGAAAATGCTTTCTGCAATGCCTCTATTTTCAGATCAAGTAGGGGTTGGCAGGACAGCCTGGACCTGACGGCCTGAGGAATGAGGGACACCAAGGACGGCCACCATTACCCTCGTGGCCAGTGTGAGCTCTCCCCGGGACCCACTCCCACTGCAGACAGTCTACTTCTCTTGTTGACCCTTGATAAACATGAAGCCTCACTGCCTTTTCCCAGCTCTCTGTTCAGGACCCCAAGAACCTGGAAAAGGCCTGCAGAATCCTGGAATCTGGTGACACTAAACCCACTTCTAGGAGGAAAGACAGAGAATGGCCACGCCCTGCAGGGCCTGAGCTGCACCTGGCCTGGCCATGGTCTCTCGGTGCCCTGTACAGAGCCCTGTGCGGGCTGGGAAGCCTGAGAGGCAGGGACACCGTGTCTGCTTTGCCCTTTGTGTTCCTGCACCCAGCACAGCACAGCGAGTGGTACTAAGCAAAGACCAAGAAATCTCTGCGGAGGGAGCAGTGGGAGCACCAAAGCATGTGCCGGCCTTTGCCGATGAATTGATACTCAGCACCTTGAGAGCTGTCTCAGTGGGTGAAATGTCACCACAGTGCCACCAACTGTGAAAGCCTGTGACATGCGGCACTGCAGAGTGGGTTCAATAAAACATAAGCAGAAAGACATTGTGTGATCATGGAGATGGCAATGCCCACTTGGCCACGTGCTATACACCGTTCTGTGACTTCCTTGTTCCCCAAGCTCGGAAGAAAGAACACCTGGGCTCCTTTGGTGGCTCAGGGGTTGGAAACTGGCTCGGGGAGGGAAAGCTGAGCGCCAGTTTTGCCGACAGAAGCCAGCTCATGCTTATCATTGCCTGCCGAATGACCAAGGCAGGGCGACTCCGCGGCTGTCACCAGCGCTCACCTACATGTCCCTGAAGTGACTTTGAGTCCGCCTTTGTGGGTCCATGACTATGCTACAGGGGCTACTGAGTTGTCACTCTGGTGGAAAAATTATACGCTGTCATGTTATCAGCAAACCGATTTGTCAGGGTGCAGCCATGTGGCTCGTAATGAATTCAAGGGCTTCTAATAAAGACCAGGAGTCTCTCTCGGCGTCCAGGGTCCGCTCCACCACAAAGGCAGAGTGCCCCGAAGCCTATGTTAATGAGAGGTTACTATAGAGACCTTTATCTCCTTGCTAGGAAACATCTCAAACACATAAGAGAAGCAGACGAATCAGATCATGAAGCCGCACGCACTGATCCTCCAGGTGGGCAGCTAGGGACCCTGGGCCGGTTTACCTGGGTCTTGGGCTCTCCTGTGGGGCTGTTCTCAAGCAGTTCTGTGCACCTTGAGCTTTAGCCTGGGACTATGGCGAGGCGTGGGAATGAAAAACAAGGGTTTCTTTCTGTCTTTTCTTTCCTCTGATGGAAGCTGGACCCAGGCCCTGGTGTGTACTCAGCCACGTGTTCCAACCCTGAGCTGCACCCGGCCAGCACTGATTGTTTAGAACAATATGCCAGGACCCTATCACCACACCTACGAGCTCAGCGCTAGGAGCGCCGTCCACTGGAAGGGGCCGGCCAGGGGGCCCACACTCACCACTCTGTTCACGAACTCGTCATGGACGGCCTCCTCCACGAACAGCCGCCCGGCCGCGATGCAGTTCTCTCCTTTGTTGAAAAAGACGGCACCCATGCCCTGGTAGCGGAGAGGAGACGGCGTTACCTGGGTTTGGAAGCCAAGATCACCCTCAGATCCTGCACACGGAGGACGGGTGACCTTCGGAGCACAGCGGTGGTGCACACCTGTCATCCCAGCACTTGGAAAGCTGAGGCAGGAGGATCGCCACAAGTTCAAGACCAGCCTGGGCTACATAGAGAGTTCAAGGCCAGCCTGAACTCCAGAGTGAGACTCTGTTTTTAAAAAACCTCACGAATAGATAAATAAATGTTTCTACATTAATTAATAAAAAAATCACAAACATTTAGAAAGTCTCTCTCCCCCTCCCCCCCTCCAAGGGGGAATCTGTTTTTCAGTAAGCTCTCAAAAATCTTTGAACTTGGAGGCACTGAAAACCAAAAGACTATGAAGACTTGGGGTTCTGTGCAACTTCCCTTTCTTAATCCAATTGCTAATTTACTCCCTGGAAACCTCCTGACACCAGATAAAAAGCAGGAGAGACGCTCTGAAAAAACAGGTTTCCCACCCGGGCAGGTCTTTCCACTGTGGGTGGGCATGGTGCGGGAATCCCGGCCAGTGCGGACCTCGCCGGCAGTGAAGGTCAGTGTTAGAGAAAGGCGGGTCGCTTCCCTGCAGTCCTGGCACCCTTACTCTCTACTGCCTGCAGCTGCTCCACCCTTAGCAATTCCCAGTCGTTCTTTTTATTTACTGCTTGCCACCAAGAGAGCAAGGGAGCCAGGGAAGACCTGGTGCTTTTCAAAAGGCGACAGAATCTGGTACAGGAACAAATCCCTCTCCTCTCTTTCTTTTCCCAGTCTTTTCTCTGGGAGATCTGGAAGGGCTTGCAGGAATCCAGGTGTCCCAGAGAGCCCTGACCCCAGCTGCCATTGCCACTGTCACCTCCCCATGGGTCACTGTGGACCCTGGCCCAGGAAGGCTTGGGTCTGCACAGTCCTCCCTGACCTTGTATGGTGTGGGCTGCCACAGGCTGCGTCCAGCCACAGCTGGGTGCCGTGAATGCATGGGCTGGACCCTTGCACAGAATCTGGGGAACTGCACCCCTCCAGGGAATTCCCAGCAGCCCAGCACTATAGCTCACGGTGTCTCGCTGTGAGCCTGTGTCTCGGAGATCAAATGTAAGGACTGGCCCAAGATTTTTTCTTAAGTTTAATTTAAAATGTTTTTATATTTTGAAATAGTTTAAGACAAACAGGTGTTGCAAAAACATAGGCATTCCAAGCTGGGTGTGGTGGCGCACACCTGCAATCCTAGTACTTGGGAGACTGAGGCAGAAAGAAGGCCACAAGTTCAAGACCAGCCTGGACTACATAGCAAGATTCTGTCTCACGACACCAAAACAAAACAAAACAAAACAAAACAAAACCCATAGGAGCTCCTAGGTACCCTTCCTTCATTAGGCTTCCTCTAATATCTTACAGAACCACACTGCTAAAAGCAGGGAAGAGACCCTGCCAATTGTGTTTTTTTTTTGAAATGACATGAAATCTCACTATGTCGCCTAGGCTGGCCCTGAACTCATGGCAATCCTCCTGCCTCAGCCTCCCGAGTGCTGGGATTACAGGTGTGTGCCACCCAGCCAATTTTAAAAGTGTTTTCATTGGAGGGATTATAAGCAATTAAGTGCTCTTAGTCTACAAAGGCTTTGTAGTTAGTGACTAGACGAAACCAAAACCTCACTTTGAGCCCTCTGAGAAAGGAGGTGAACAGTTTTCCCCGATGGCCCTGGGGCTCGGGTCTGACCCCCTCCCCGCTCACCATGCGCACAGCGTTGTCGAGCTCGCAGTCCTGGAATATTATCAGTGGGGATTTGCCACCCAGCTCCAGGGACACCTTCTTCAGGTTGCTGGCAGCACAGCTGGAGGGAAACACAGGCTCGGGGAAGCGGCCTTCACTGCGGCCCTCCCTTCCCGCCAGCCACGCGCAGCCACCACCCCGCTAAGAAACGCACCCAAGGCCAGGACCTGGGCCGTGATTCCCACTGAAGGTGGGCATGAGTGCATGGGATTCCCTGTGGGTTTCCTGGGTGTTCTGTACACAGCACCCGCTTCCCGTAACAAAGGGTTTGTAAAAATTCTGTGGTCAGACGATTAGGGAGGTGTCCAGGAGGTGTCATATCCTCTGGGAATCTGAGCGCCCTGGGCCCTGCCAAGGAAATCTGGTCTCTAACCAGACGCTAGGATCGGAGTGGAGGGTGGCAAGCTTCAGACGTGTGTAGTGCATGCTCGGAAATTCAGACAGAAGGAAAAAAAGTCACCAGATTCCATGCCACGTCTCCCTGACCACCGATTCCACCACTTTGATATACTTAATTCTGGTCTGTGACCCAGCACGGTGTTTACCTCATTTGACATAGTTGGGGGTCACCCAATGTAGACAATTTTAGACCTTATTTTTCTCTCAATTTATCAATTGAACAACAAGTTTCAACATCATTAAGAATTATTCATGATTGTGGCCATAGTGTTCTATTACATTGACATATTTTAATGTCTTACTTTGGAAACTTAAATATTAGCAACTTTTAAAACCTAGTATTACTGTATTTTGAAGATTCTTTCGTTTCATTTTGCTTTTGTTTCCTGAGGTTTTTCTATTTAGCCCAGGCTGACCTTGAACTTGTGGCAATCCTCCTGCCTCAGCCTTCCGAGTGCTGGGTTTACAGGCATGTGCCACTGTCCCCAGGTTCAGAATTCATTTTACAAACAATCCAAGTTTGTCATACACAGGATAGAAATCATTTCAGCTCCTTACTTATGTTCCAAAAACAATTTGAGCTGCATCTTCAGCACAAAACAATTTATGTTGGATTGTGTGAAAGCTGCCCAAAGGCAGCAGGACCTCAATATAGCCCGGGCTTTATTGAGATGTTCTTTGAAGCTTTGGAAAGTGTCTTATGACAGTCAAGTACTTTAATATCCAGCATCAAGAAGTAGATTGATGTGATTTTTCTCACCCTAAGAGCGCTCTGTTTAAACGAAAGCAGAACTGTGGTTAGCAGGATCTTCAGTAAAGTGAGATGGCGAAGCCTGTACCTTTTCATGATCTCTTTCCCGATCGACGTGGACCCCGTGAACCCGAGTTTGCGGATGTCTGGGTGCTCAGAGAGCCGCTGTCCGACCACGCCCCCTGGAGGTTAGAGGTCAGACAGGAAGGGACTGGGACTTAGTTCCCTAAGGTGAGGCTGGTCTGAACCCAAGCAGTAGATGCTAAGCTTTCATCCAGGTCTGCTTTGCATTTTCTGTATTCATTACAAACTGACGAAAACCTAAAGTAACATTCTGCGTGCTGTTCCCAGCCCACCCCGATACTGGTGGGTCACCTTGGTGTCACCCACAGCCGTCAAAGAGTCCAAACGGTGCCCCAGGGGCACCCGCAGGCTGGTCCCGCTTCCCACCAGCGCCTCCTCAGCGGCGCCCACCCCGCGCTGAGATTTTGAGCCCGGGGGCCGCGGCGACTCTTGCTGGGCCGGCGGATTTAGGGTTACTATAGCTATGATTCAAGCTAGGGCCCAGCGGGAGAACAGCCACTCACACTCGCGCCCACAGCGCCCCCTGCTGCAGTGGGGACACTTTTCCTGCTCACCTGAGCCGGGAAGGATGTTGATGACGCCCTTCGGGAAGCCGGCCTTGGCTGACAGCTCCGCAAACTTCAAGGCCGTCAAAGGTGTGACCTGCGAGGCGGGCAGAGGGCACTGACTTCCCCTGCTCACCCCCCACCACGCCGGCACGGTTCCCCCAGCCCGAAGGAGTGCTCATTTGGCTGCTTTATACTGTGTCTCTTTTACTGTGACAAAACTTCAGACTTGCGGCAAGGTTACCGAAATACAAGTCCCGGGAATTCTTTTCATACCCTCCACCTTGATCCCCCAGACGCTGACTTTGTTCTATACTTTCCTCAGGATCTAGGGGTCTCTGTGCAGTGGTCCAAACACTGCGTCAACTGGAGAAGTTGAGAAGTCTAACTGAGGAGAGACTCATCGGGAGCCAGGGCCCTCGACGTGTGAATGTCCCATCCTGTGCAGGAGGAGGGTGGACATGAAGGCCATGTGAGCGCTTCAGGGCCCTGGGGGAGGTGGCCTGCTCACGGCATCAGGGAGGACAGGAAGTGGCCCTCCTGCCCCTAGACTGTGCTCTGGCTGCTTTGCTGTCTTCTGCCTCCTTGAACTGTTGCTCCTCACCATGCCACCCTGCCTAGGAGCCGGCAGATTAGGGACTGAAACCTCCACAGATGGGGAGCTAAATAAACCTTTCCTTCCTTAACTTTGGGCATCAGGTATTTTGTCTCAGCAACCAGACAAAAATGACCAAGACACTATGTATATGTCTATCACTTCCCACCTACCTATTGTCTACTTTTATCATCTATTATCTATTTATCATCTATTGTGACTCATCTACCATGTTTTGCTGTGAAAGCAAAGCCACCACTGTGCAGTGTGTGCAGTGTGCCTGGCGAGGCCCAGGGACCCACAGAGCCTCTGAGCTTTTGTTGAGGTTCCATCGCGCCGACCGACCCTCTGAAAGCACACAGGCCACTCAGCCCCTGCGGCGTGCCCGGCCTGGTCCCCTGGCAGTTCCTCGTGGCTGGATTCAGGTCACCACCGAGGCGATGCCTTTGCCTCTGATCGTGAGGTAAAGACGACCTGCCAGTCTGCCCCCGCATGTCACTGTTCATCCTTCACAATTAGCAATGCTTTGTCGGGAAACACTCCTCAAACTGTCCCCACTTATTTTAGTGTCCGCTGGTGGCTCCTGCCTGAATCATGTGACAGTGACAATTGCCAA
Source organism: Hydrochoerus hydrochaeris (assembly GCA_004027455.1). Lineage (NCBI taxonomy): Eukaryota > Metazoa > Chordata > Mammalia > Rodentia > Hydrochaeridae > Hydrochoerus > Hydrochoerus hydrochaeris. The sequence goes on from PVLA01016047.1 coordinate 20,370, forward strand.
ACAGTGGTTTCTAATTCCATCGTTCCCTCTGCTTAGGCCATTTGCCTTCCCACAGTATGAGCTTTCTCTTCTTGATTTTTCTGTCATTCTCTCTCTCTGGACACTGACCTCCCGCCGGTCCTCCTACCTCAGCCTCTGGGTGCTGGGATCACCGATGCGCGCAGCCGCCCAGCACACACTCTGCCTTTTGTTTAAAGAGGCACCTTTACAGATGCGCCTCTCTGCTCCTGAGCGAGCGTGTGTGAGGAAGAGCAGGCTTGCACCTGGCCTGAGGCTCACCTGTGCCGGCTTGAGCACCAGGGTGTTTCCGGCCGCCAGGCACGCGGCGCTCTTCCAGGCCAGCATCATGAGTGGGTAGTTCCAGGGGATGATGATGGCACAGACGCTGCAGGGAAGTGCTGCCTCAGCAGAAGGACACACAGCGACCCCTGCCCGCCCGCCTTGGCTCCCTGCAGGGCTCGCCTGCCTCACCCAATGGGCTCCTTCCTGGTGAAGGTCAGATTGCGATTGGGACGGGCCTGGTTGATGGGAATCGTAGACCCCTAGAGAACAACAACAACAAAAATCGAACATACTGGCAAATAAGGCGCGCTGAAATAAATGCAAAAGAATCAAAGTTTTATCATGTGCACCACGAGATCAAAGTACGTGAAACTAGAACTCAGTGGCACAGAAAACCACACAAATTGTGCAAATGGAAATGAAACAACACACTCTTGAATAATCAATGGATTACAGAAGAAATTTAGGAAGAAATGACACAGTTCCCAGAATTGAATGATAATGACGGAACAACAGCAGATCATACAGGACACGATGCATCTCTACAAGGGGAGTTTACAGCAGTGAACACTCATGAGAGAAGACAAAGCGGGCCCAGCCCTCATGGTTCACCTCCAGGTCCCGGAAAAACAAGAACAACGCGAATCCAGAGCTCACCCAGGGAGGAAACGATAAAGGTCAGAGCAGAAATCAATGAAATGTTTTTTAAATAATGTAAAGAATTGATGAATTGAAGAACTGGTTCTATGAAAAAAATAAACAAAAAAGAAAAACCCTGAGCCAATCTTATCAATAAAAGGAAAGAAAAGACACAAATCAGTGCAGTTAGAAATGAAAGGTGAAATGACAACAGGTGCCACTGAAACCCTTAAGATTATTAGCAGCTACTGCCCAAACCTGGAGTTCAAAATTTTGGAGAACTCAGAAGAAATATAGAGATTCCAAAATATGCATAAATAAAACTGAACCAAGAAGACTTAAAATCCTGAAAAATCCAGTAAGAGATAATAAAATTGAAGTAATAAAAAAAGATTATCAACTGGGGCTGGGGATTTAGCTCAGTGGGTTAGCACCTGCCTGGTGAGCTCAAGGTTGTGAGTTCGATCCCAGTACCAAAACAAACAGACAAACAATAAACCAACAAAACAAAAAAACACACAAAAAATTACCAATCAAGAAAAGCCTAGGACCTGATGATGTCACTAGAAAATTCTGCAAGAACTTGAAGGAAAAATCTAACACCAATACACCTCAAACTTCAGTGAAATCAAGAGGGAAGAAGTACTCCAAAAGTCACTCTTAGATGCTACCAATACTGGGATCCTAGAATCTGACAAAGATCCAACTGAAAAAGAGAACGGCAATGAACACAGATGCAAAGATCCTCACTAAGACACTGGCAAAGAGAGTGCAGTGAATCATCGCAAAGCCTATACACCATGACCGAGGGGGCCCCACGCCTCTCTCCGCCCCACTCCTGCTGCGGCCCACACTGCGCTCACCTGGATTTTGTCACACCAGCCGGCGAAGTATCGGAAAGTCTGCACGGACATCCCGATGTGCGTCTTCAGTGCCAGTGTGTAGACAGCCCCCGAGTCCAGGGCTTCCATGGTGGCCAGCTCCTCTTGGTTCTCCTCCAGGAGGTCTGCAAGTCTGCATGGCCAGGAAGAAATGCACCCAGCAAATGCGGATGGGGCCTGGTCA
>PVLA01016048.1:0-22364 GCA_004027455.1 Hydrochoerus hydrochaeris
TGTGATTTTGATGAGTTTTCCTTTATAGGTAATCTGTTTCTTTTCTCTGACCACTTTTAATATTCTGTTCTTGTGATGGATTTCTGGGATCCTGATTATTATATGTCTGGGTGTAGATCTGTTTGGGTTGTAGCTGGCTGGAGTTCTATATGCCTCATTTATCTGAACTTCACTTCCGTTACCTATGTTTGGGAAGTTTGCCTTAATTATTTCTGTGAATAGACTTTTTATTTCATTTGTATTTGTTGCTGCATCTTCATTCACATATTTTATTCTTAGGTTATAAATCCTCTTGTCATCTTCTAGCCTTTGTATCGTTGCTTCCTGGTTCCTTGTTATTTTTAAGAGATCCTTCCTTTCACAATCATAATTTGCAAATCTATCTTCAAGTTTTGAAAGTTTGTCTTTAGTTTCTGTTAAAAGGTTTTGCCAGGTTTCAGTGGAGTTTTTAATTTCCTGATATTCTCTTTGGATCTGTTTCATATATTCTAGATTTTGTTTATATTCTTCATCAAAGGCTTCTCTCCTTTCTCTGAGTTCCTCTATTCTTTCATTTGTGCCTATTTGAGGATTACCCAGGACTTCTTTTATTAATCTTCTTATATCTTGCTTCACCTGAGTTAGAATTTCAGATTTAAATTCGACGATGAGGTCACGGATGTATTTCTTTATTTCTGATGAGGCTGTCTCTGACATTACAGGTTTGCTGCTCTCAACCTCCTCTTCATTTACCTCTGTTGGACTCACTTTCCCTGGTTCTGCAGTTGGGGACCTTTTGCTCTTTCTCTGTCTTGTCATGTTTCCGGCCCCCTTCAGACAGGTGGGTGGTGGAGGTCTCTGGGCCTTTCGTTTTGCTTACAGTTTTTCTGCAGCACTCTTACTAGGGAAGTACCACCCCCCAGTCCACTGCGAATCTGTGAGTTGCAGGCTGAGAGCTGGCTCCTCCCCCTATGCCAGTCAACCAGTTTATGCTTCAACAAGTCTGTGTGTTCCCTGAGGATGCCACTGGTACAGAAAAGCCTCATCCCTGGCTATTGGGTTTCAACCAGGGGCATGGCCCTGCCCGAGCAGATTCCACCAATCTGCTTTGGACTAGGAGTCATCAGCAGAAGCCGTCTCCAGTTTTGATTCAAGCTGGCCCTGCCCAACTCCAAAATGTTGCTGCCCAACTCCAAAATGTGGCCCAGCCAGTCCTCCCAGTTTGGGGATTCCAGTTCCCATCACTCACCAAAGTTTGTGCAGCTTGACTGGTTGTTTTCACTCCCTGCCGCAGCGCCTCCTCCAGCGGAGGATCTGGAGCTCACCAACCCCCGCTCTCGGCAGGGCCGCGATCTCAGCTCGATCCTGAGTCACCTGACTTTAAGACGGGCTGATACAGCAATTGGGGCTTGCCCAGCTCCAGCCCTCTGTCCATGCTTCTTTTTCTTCTTTCTTTTTTCTTTTTCTTTTTCCTCAGTTTCTTCCTGGGACGTGAGAATTCCTCTCCTTTTGTCTGGCTTTCTTCATGTTGTGAGATTCCAGCGTCTGTGTTGTTTTTATTTATTTTTTCCTCAGAGAGGCTCTCTTGTGCCGCCACTCAGTCGGCCATCTTGCAATCCTCTTCATGTGCTTTTTAGCACATAAAGTACTGTATGTTATTATTCAATCCAGCATGGTTCCAAAGAAAGTGCAGAGCAAATGGTGGCAAAAGAAAGAGCAGAGCAATAATGAAGGTGACAAGAATGCATACAGAGCAATAATGAAGATAACAACAAAGTCCAGAGCAAGAATGGTAACAAGAAGGTTTCGAAGAAAATAACCACTGAGCTGAAGAAGGAAATGGTAGAAAGGCATGAGCATGGTGTTTGTGTGACCGATTTGGCCTTGGAGTACAAGATGGCAAAGGTGGCGATCTCAACTATTTTGAAGAACAAAGATGCCATCAAAGGAGCTCATGTAGCAAAAGAAGTAATGGTGTTAACCAAGCAGAAGACACAAGGGCTTGAAGAGGTGGAAAAGCCTTTGTCAGTGTGGCTGAATGAGAAACAGCTGGCAGGTGACAGACTTGCTGAAGATATCTGTGAAAAGGCCAGAAAATTATACAGTGATTTACTGCAAGAAAACCCCTGTACAAGGGCAATGAGTAATGAATTTAAAGCCAATTGATAAATAACACAAGAGAAGTGGCATCCACACATGATAAGGCTTCCAGGTCTGACAAGGCCCCTGCAGAAACCTACAAGAAACAATTTGGAGAATTCATAAAGGCAGGAGGACACATTGCTCAACAAGTATTCAGCTGCGAGGAAACAGGAAGAAAAATGCCAAACAGAACCTATATCATGCAGGAGGAAAAGGTACTGCCAGGGCACAAGCCCATGAAAGACAGATCGACCCTTTTGCTGTGTACAAATGGAAGTGTTGATCCGAAAATTAAGCCACTACTGGTGTCCCATTCCCAGACTCCTCATCTATTCAGGGAACAAAATGTGAACAAGGCCAGACAGCCTGAAACGTGGAAGGCAATGTAAAAGCTTGGGTCACAAAGCAATTGCTTATGAAATGGCTGCACACTGCTCTCACATCCACCATTAAGAAATATTTTTCTGACAACCAACTGCTTGAAAGGTGCTTTCTGCTGATGGACAATGCCCCAGGACACCCTCCAACCTTGGGGGATGATATGGACACTCAGTATGACTTCATAAAGGTCAAGCCACCCACCGCTACCTCCACCTGCACCCCAACACAACACCTCTTCTGTATAAATTCAACTTTTTTTAGATTCCACATGTAAGTGACATTATGAAATATTTTTTCTTCCTATATCAGATTGTTTTGTTTTGGTGCAGAAGATTTGAACCTAGGGCCTCATACATGCTAAGTATGCATACTACCACTGGTCTACTTCCCAAGCCCCTGTCTGATTTATTTTACTTGATGTAATGTCCTCCATTCCACGTTGCAGCAAATCCAATAGTAAGTTCTCATCTTTGGGGAGGGGTTAACTAGGACTGAAACGCCCTGAGAAGTTTAAACTCAGGCAAGAAAGGACATGGTGGTCCTGCCCTATAAATTGAGAAGCCAGTCTGATCCTGTGTGTGACTTCTGGAGGTGGCAGGCTCTAAAAGCACTGACATTAAGTCCAGCAGACTGCTTGAGCCACACACACACACACCCAGCTGCCTACATCTAATACAAAACTCATTGGTTTGTTTGCTTTTTCCACCCAGCAGTGTGATCAAGGAAATGCCTCAGCTTGAGTCGTTGCCACAGCCTGAGATGCACAAACAGAGGGGCTTCTGGAGGACAGGCCTCACAAGCCCACAGGCCATAACTCTAGGTAGAAATGCTGTGATTTGGGGTACACACAGGGATACAGAAAATGGGAGTGGCTACAGGGAATACAGTACATCCCTGATTTACAGACAGGTTCTGTCCCAGAGAATATTCATAGGTCAGATTCACTTGTAAGTCCAATACTAGTGGATATTATACACCTTTGGCACAAATATACAATGTAAAGTTGGGCATGGTGGTACATTCCTGTAATCCCAGCACTGAGGAGTCTGAGGCAGGAGGATTTCTGCAAGTATGAGGCCAAATACTATAAATAAACTATTTTTACTTTTACAGTCCCCTTAAAATGGTAAACATGTGAGCTGCTTTGGTGATTTGTTCACATCTAGGAATGTTCATAATTCAAGGTCCATTCATATCTGTGAAAGTTTACAACTCAAATATTCATAAGTTAGGGACTTCCTGTACAGCCCTAGGGCAGACACCACACCCAGCAAGAGAGGTAAGTCAGGATCCAGCATTCACACACAAAAAACATGAGTGTGCAAACTAAATAGGTTTTAGGGATGATTCATTATCCCTCCTCCATAGCTGGTAGATTCCACATCTGTAGACCTGGCCAGGGATATAGCTCTTCGGTGCGGTGCCTGCCAGGCAAGCACAAGGTCCTGAGTTCAATTCCTGGTACAAAAAAAAATCTGTAGACCCCGGATAGAAGTCACCATTTACTTGTTTCTCTTTTGCTTCATTGGTTGTCTGGGATGAAGGGGAGGGGAGGTCTTTATTTTTTCAGGTTTTTTTCTTCTTTTCTTTATTTTGCTCTTTAATTTTTCTGTTTTTTATTTATTTTACCTTTTTATTCTTTTTTGTTCTTTTTGAATGCTTTTACCTAACTCTATTAGTTTTCTTTTACTCCTTAATAGGATCTTTTATCTCATTTTTTTCTCATCCTTTTCAACATCTTTTCTTTATTTTTCAAATTTTATTTGTTTCATTTTTTGCCTTCACCCCTCCTCCATCCTTACTATTATTACCATGAATCTTTATTAACCTTTAGATATTTAATTGACTCTATACTATTTTTGTTGAATTCTTTTTTGTTGTTAATGTTGGTATGGTTGCTGTACTTACTTAATATTTATTGTATGTCAATATTTGGTTTCTTGTGTCTATATTATAATTAGAGATCTGTTTTCTATTGGTAAAAGTGTACAGGTGTAACATATTCATACTGATGGTATCTGTCAATATCCAGTTTGCCTTCAACTCTATTACAGTTGTTGATTTTGTTGCTATTGCCAGAGTGGCAGAGTTGTTGCTATTCATTTGTTTTTTCTATATGCCAATATCTGGTTTGTCTTTGTGTCACCAACAATACTGCAATTTATTTCTGGGGAACCAGGTGCTAAACCAATTACAATGCATCCTCCACTGCCCAAATTAATGAAGCTTGTTAAATTATAAAATGAGAGGCAAAGGCCTATAGTTAGCCACCTCCAAAGCACATAACTGGAAAGCAGACACTAAAGCAATTTCCATACTAGCAAAATATCTTTCCATTATAATCAACCCTCAGCCCTAAGGACACATATAAAAAAGCAATACAAACATGAAACAACAAGGCAAGAGAATGCATCCAAAAACTCCCAGCTCCCCCAAAGCTGATCCATAGGGGCACTGAGTGGGAGGAAATTAAAAGCCAACTTGCTGAATTATGTGAAGTGGTAAAACAGGAGACCAGAAAAAAATCAATGAAGCACTCAGCAAGCTCAAAGAGGACATAAATAACAGTCACTGCCTTCATAAAACAAATGATCAGAGAGGTTACAGAAGATTCCAAAGCAAGCGAGGATATAGTTCAGTGACACAGCACCCACCTGACAAGCATGAGGTGGTGAGTTTGATTCCTGGTACCAAAAAAAGCAACCTGAGCTAAACAAAATGATACAAAATATGAATAACCAGTTTAGCAAAAAGTTAAAGTCCATAAAATGGTACCACCAGAAATAAAAGTTTTTTAAAGATCTATTAAGAGTTAAGACAGCAGAAGTGGCCAATGTGAGCTCAGAAGTAAGAATTAGAAGACAGGGCTGGTACAAGCAAGCACATACTAAGAGATAACTTTAAAATAACAGGAGAAAATGGAAACATGGAAAATTAATCCAGTAACTGCTAGATGGTGTAAAGAAAGCTAACCTAAGATGACTGGAATTAGTGAAAAATCAGAAAACAGCACAAATGGCATGAAAAACCCTACTTACAAAACTAATATAGCATAAAACTTGCCCGAATATGGGGAAACAATTTAACATACAGATAAGTGGGGCATATAGAACCTCAAATAGACATAATCAGAAAAGAACTTCAACATAACACATATAACCAAAATCTCACAAGTCCAACAAAAGGATAAAATCTTAAAAGCTGTTAGAGAAAAGCAACAAATCACTAATAAAATTAAACCCATTAGAATTACGGCAGACTTTTCAACACAAATCTTAAAAGCCAAAAGAACTTGGGGTGAAGTGTTTTCAAATCTTAAAATAAAATAAAGTTTAATCCAGACTAATATATCCTCCAAAACTCTTTCAAAATTGATGGAGAAATAAGGTCTTTCGATGACAAAGATCACCTTAAGAAATTTGTGACCACCAAAAAATTTTCAAGGATATCTGAGAAAGATACAATGACGCCAACAATACTCCTCAAAAAATTAATGAAATAAACACACCAGGTAATGTAAGCAGAAGGGGGGAAAAAGGAATCAGCAAGAGAAAACTAAAGCAATGACAAAAATAAACCAGTACCTTTCAGTAATAGCTTTCAATGTGATTAGTCTCAATTTTCCAGTCAAAAGATACAAACTGGCAAACTGGTCCAAGGAACAAACTCCAACAATATGTTATATGCAAAAAACATGTTTCACTAAAAAAAGAAATTTGTGGAATAAAAATCAAAAGATAGGAAAGAATATTCCATCCAACAGGAGCCCAAAACAACCCGATGTAGCTCTATAGTATTTTCAGACAAACTGAACTTCAAGGTAAAACTTAAAAGAGGCAAAGAGGTCACTACATATTGGTTAACAGAACAAGTCAACAGGCAGAGATCACAGAAATATAAATTCATCAAACAACGAGCAAAGCAGGAGGCATCATTATCCAGGATTTCAAGTTCTATTACAAAGCTACAGTGAAACAACAGCATAGTACTTGAATAAGAGTGGACTTACAGATCACTGAAACAGAACAGAGGATGCAGAAACAATCCCAGGCACGTTCAGCTATCTGATCTTTGCCAAAGGAGCCAAAAACTTTTGCTAAAGTAATGAGATCCTGGGGAAACTGGCTATCCATATGTAGGAGGTTGGATCCACACCCATATCTCTTACCACATATTAAAATAAAATCAAAATGGTTCAAATATCTAAATATTAAAAAGAAACAACCTGATGGAAGATAAAAGACATAAAATTCTTGAAGTCATAGAGAATGACTTTCTGAATACAATCCCAACTGCACAAGAAATAAAGCCTCAAGAATCAACAAATGAAATCATCAAATTTAAAAGTTTCTACACAGCAAAGGAAACAGCAAATAGAATGAAGAGCCAATCTATAGATTGGGAAAAAAGATTTTACCTGCTGTTCCTCAGACAAAAACAATTATTCCTCAATAATATCTAGAATATGTAAAGAATTCAAAAAATTAGGCCCCCAAAATAAAAGAATCAGTCAAAAACTACATAACTAAAATGAATTGATCCTTAGAAAACATACAAGTGGCCAATAATACATGAAAAAATGTTCAAAATAGCTGGTCATTAAAGAAATGCCAGCTAAAACAATACTGTGATATCATCTTACTCCAGAAATAGCTATCATCCAAGAAATGAAATACTAGACAGTCAGCCACCTTATCTTTGACAAATGGGTGGTCTCAAGTTGCCCCCATTTACCTATAAAAGCCTCAAGATTATTCTTCTTTATAGCTGAGTAATATTCCAGTGTATAAAAATAAAATAAATCAACTCACATTTATAAATTCCATATTGCCTCCCTAGTGGAAATTTTAAAAAACCCTGAAAGAGTAATAAGATCCAGAATATACAATAGATACTGTGATAATGAAAGGGAAAGAAAGTACTCAAAAGGAATGAACAGCTGGGATAGGAGAAAGAGAAAGAAGAAGGGAGATGATTATTTGTATATAGGTATACATACATATAAGATAGATAACTATACTACTAATCTCTGTTAGTTCATCCAAACAACAGTTCATGCTTTCATTGTTTATTTGATTATTTTCTTCACACATAAATCTTGTAATCTGAACAACTACTTCTAAGATAACAACATGCAATATATTAATTAGTGTTAATTTCCTACTTTTTTTAAATTCTGCATCACTCCTATCCTTTTTTCTGTTTTGCTTTTTTAAAATAAAAAAATTAAAAATTTTTGTACCAAGAATTGAACTCACGACCTTGCACTTGCCTGGAAGGCACTTAAGCCTCTGAGTTAAACCCCTGGCCCAAAAATTTAAAAATTTTAAAGGAAATGAAAAAATAACAAATTCTGACAAGCCTGTGAGGAAAAAATCTCTTCTGCATTGTTGGCAGGCATGTAAACTGGTGTAACCATTATGAAAGTCCATATGGAGATTCTTTATAAAGCTAAAAATAAAAATTCCATTGCATGCAGTTATCCTCCTTCTGAGTACCTTCCTGAAAGTTTAAGACTTCATATCACAGTGATACACGCACACCCATGTTTAGAGCAGCACAATTTACAATGGCTAAATCTTGGAAGTGGTCTATGTGTCCATCAACAGATGAATGGATAAAGAAAATGTGCTATTTATATACAATGAAGTACTACTCTGTTGTAAAGAAGGATAGAGTTAATTCATATGTAGGATGATAGATACACCTTGAGAAAATAACATTAAATGAGATAAATCAGATACAAAAATAGAAATGTTGTGACCACCAATCCAACCCTACAAAGAATACTGAAGGACATTCTAGAGAGAGAGAGTAAAATCACCAGGATTCCAGGAAGAATAGCAGAAAGACCTCAATGAAAGGGACAGACAGTGGAATGAAGGAGAAAAGTAAACAACAATGACAGAAAAATAGCATAGCAGAGATGAGGCAGAGAAGATTGGCTATATCGCTGTTTTGTCTTGACTGATTTTATTCGAATCTGGTATGCTTGAGAGTATCAATGCTGAGAGTAGAGGCAACTACTCTGAAGATGACAAGATTCAATAGGATACCCATTCTGGTTTGATTATTAACTGCCTTTGAAGTCTTATAATGCCTCCAATGTTTGGTTTTTATTAATAGTGCTATGTACTGCTAAGTTTAATTATACTATGTCTGATGATATAGACAATTTTATTAAAAATAACAAGAGACATCATAGTAACTACTGTAGATCACCTAATATTGTGGTTTTATAAGCCCTTTTCATGTTTCTCTAAGAATTTGTATTGTTGACATTTTGATTTGTTTTTCCCTCTAATACAGAAAGGCTAGGTGTGTATGTAGAGACTTATACATATGTAGAACTTCTAAGTAATTTATGAGAATGGATTATAGTTATTGTAAAAAAGAGAGAGAGGAAAAGAAAGTATTCTAAAGGATATAACTGCATGTATATTTAAGTGTGTAGAATTGATAACCATATTACTAAGTTTGTGTTGGATAGATGAACAGAACTGGTTGCAGTCTCACTGTTTAAATGTCCACTTTGTAGGCTTTATTTTTGTAACTTGAACAACTACTTCTAAGAGGAAAATATATAATTATCAACTAGTGATTTCTTATTGGTTATTATTTGTGGGTTGTTTTGTTTTGGTTTTGGTTTTTTATGGGTTTTTTGAAATTTTGTATTATTTCTACCCTCTTTCTGTTTCAGTTTCTTTTTCTTTAAATAAAAAAATAGAAATGTCACATGGTTTCTCTTATATGAGAAATATAAATAAATTAAAGAGCAAATAAAAGACATAATAGAAAGCAGGGATATAGGTCGTTTGCAAATAGGAAGCAGCCAAAGAGATAGAGGGGATTAGGGAGAGATGGGGAAAGAGACTTAAAAATAATTAGGAGCTGTTACTCTAACTTTCTATGAGGAGTATCATCATTATGTGCTACAAACATATAATAATGAAAAGTTTTAAATGCTAGGATCTCCTATTTTAAAAGTGTGTGTGTATGTGTGTGTCCCACATTTTCCTTGTCCATTCATCAATCAACAGACAGACTGTTTCCATGTTTTGGCTGTCACAGATGCCTTTATGCGATGGCAATTTATATACTTTAAGTATATAAAAGGGATTGCTGGGATCTATAGTGGTTCTATTTTTAATCTCCTTATGAGGCTCTATATTGTTTTCCATGTTGGCTAAACAGGTCTGCATTCCCACCCACAGTGTACTAGGTTTCCCTTCTCTCCACACCCTGTCAACAAGTGTTAGCTCTTATTTTCCCAGTAAGAGGCACCATCACAGCTACTACACAATTTCTCAAGATGGTTTTAGTTTGCACTTCCCAGATGGTTTACAACATTGATCAGCTGTTCATATATCTGTTGGCCATTTTTATCTCTCCTCTGTAGTATTCTGGTCAGCTAGTCTAGTGATTTTATAGAGGCTGTCAATGACAAAGAATCCATAAGGAAATTCCTTGTTTTGAGGGATTTTCTCATATTATGTCACTTCCCCTGAAAGAAACACTGGAAGTTGTCTTCTTTCTTCACAGGTTAAGATGGCCCTATCTCTAGGGTTTAATCATTGGGTTCATTTCAGTTCTGCTTCCTGCTACTCTTTCCTCTGCACATCTAACAAAGGACTATTTAGCAGAGCATAGTCCAAATGGCAGGTCCAGGTGACAATTCATACCTTAGCTTTTACCTCATAATCCTCCTCAGGAATGGAGAAGCAGTTAGGCACTGCTCAGAATCATGGGATTCACACTCAAAATACTTGAACATTTATTCTTTTACAGATTCATTTGTCAGATTGTATAACAGTTTAGGTTGGATTTCAGGATTTCAATAAATTTTTTTTCTTTTTTTTTTCTTCTTTTTTTAATAGGATTTTTCTTTTAGCCTGGTGAGGAAAAGGAACAGAGACAATATATATTTGTCTAGTCCAAGAAAGAAAGGGAGAAAGTTTAAATGAATTTTTTTTAAAAAAGTCACTTTAACTCAGTGCTTAATGCACAAAGAGGTGCCTCTAGTAACTGAAAAGGGATGAAGTTCAGCATATTTAATGTTAGAACCTGGCAAACAATTCTAAAGGTTGGTTTCCAAATCTCAGCCCTAGAATCATTTATTCCTCTCAGACACTGCAGAACCAGTGGACCAGAGGAGGTAGATGGATAATTGGGCAGCAGCACAACTCATTTCTCAGTTGGCAACCTTTTAAAGCCTTTTAAATCCAAACAGCAACTGGCCTTTTCATTCCTCTTTTCTTCCTTCTGGCTGATGTCTGCAATGGTCTTTGCTGTCTGTGTTTTGAAGGGCCTAAAAATTGTCCACTGCCTATATTGGGGAAAGCAACCTGTGTGAACCTTCTGAACATAAAAACTCAGTCTTGATGTTGGGACTGGGAGGACCTAAAAAGAAGCCAACTAGCCAGGCTTTCTGGTAAGGTACGCAAGCCACACAGGTTCCAGGAAGAGAAAAATCAAATAGCACCTCCTTTGAGAATCAACCCCCCACCACCACCCTGTAAGGAACTGTCAGCAGTCTGAGCATCTATTGGGAAGATGACAGTATACAATATAGCAAATATGGGGAATTTCCTTCTATCTTGTCTTTGAAATCCAATATGGTTCCCATTGTTGTGCTTTGTTCTGATTAATTGTTTTTCTTTATTCAATATTTTGCTTTGATTGGTTTTATTCTGTTTTGGTTTTGGTTTGATTTTGCTATACCTGATGGAATGGACAACTATTGTGAAGATAACAAAATATACTATGCTGATTCAACCAAGGGAGTCAGGCCCGCCGAAGGGAGAGCCAAACCAGCACTGTGCCATGAGGTGAGTTGCAGCTCACCAGGACAGGCCCTGAAAAGTTTGGGACCATCGATCCTGGTGGCTGGGTGCTGACCAGCCCTCTTAGGACACTGGACTAGGCTCCAGAGGTTCCTTGGGCTTGAGTGGACTGTGCCCAGCAATCTTCATTCAACCAGGGGATCCAGGCCCACCAAAGAGGGAACCAAAGCCAAGTAAGTCCCAGTAGCAGAGGGCTCAGGAGGTGATTTCCAACAATCCAGGGAAAGCTTTGGAAAATCACTGGAAACATGGAAAAATAGGAAAATGACAAAACAAAAGACCAAAATGCAATCTCAAACCTCCAGCCCAACCCAAGAAAACTTAGGAGCCATGTACATAGAAGAAAATACTACACATACACCTGAAATGCATGAAATGATATCAACTGAAATAAAGAAGCAAGTATGAGAAGCTATGAGGGAACTCAAATCAGAAATATTCTCCCAGATAAAAGAAGAAATGATAAAAGTAGTGAAAGAAATATTGAATGCATCCAATGAAGACACAGCTAAAAATTAGAAGAACAAGGCAAAATGATAGAATCCCTGAATGAACAGTTTAAGAGACAAACAATGCATTAAGCAGATTCAAAGAGATATACAGGAAATCAAAAACTCTAATGAAAGTTGCAAAAACTGCCTCAACAAAAGTGAAGATAGAATCTCAGACCTCAAACATAAGATTGCAGCTAGTGAACATGAAAGGAAAGATCTTCTAAAAATAACAAGAAATCAGGAAATAACAATTTAACAGCTGCAAGATGATGCAAAGAAAAAAATATAAGATTAATAGGGATAAAAGAAAAAGAAGGGGACAACACAAATGATATCAAGAGGCTATTTACAGAAGTAGTAGCTGAAAACTTCCCAAACATGAGTATAGAAACTGACATACAGATTAGTGAGGCATACAGAACTCCAAATATCTATAACCAAAACAAAACGACACCCAGATATATAATAATCACCATCCCAGATATCCAACATAAGAACAGAATATTAAAAGCTGTTAGAGAGAAAAAACAGGTCACCTATAAGGGAAAACCTATCAGAATCACAGCAGACTTCTCAACACAAACAATGAAGTCAAGAAGAGTGTGAAGCTTTTCAGATCCTAAAGGAAAATGACTTCCAACCCAGACTGATGCACCCTGCAAAACTGTCCTTCAAAATGGATGAAGAGATAAGATACTTCCATGACAAAGTACAACTGAACAACTTCATGATCACCAAACCAAACCTATAAAGAATACTGAAAGACCTTCTAGATATGCATAGGAAAAAACCACTGAGCAAGACAGACAATTAAACAGAACAGAAAGTTAAGATACAACATCAGAAAGATAACATGTCAACAATAAACCAATATATGACAGTTATAACCATTAATGTAAATGGCTTCAATTCACCAACTAAAAGAAACAGACTGGCAGAATGGATTAAGAAACAACGTCCAACCATATGCTGTCTACAAGAAACCCATCTAACCCAAAAGAAACTCATAGACTGAAAGTCAAAGGATGGAAAACAATACTCCATGCAACAGGAACTCAAAAAAAAGTGGGGGTAGCTATTCTGTTTACAGACCATGTGAACTTCAAACCAAGAATGATCCAAAGAGATAAAGAAGGTCACTACATACTAGTTAGGAGAAAACTGCAAGAGGAAGAGATAACAATCTTAAATATATATGCACCAAATTCCAGAGCACCCAACTACACAAAGCAAGTATTAACAGAAATGAAAAATCAAATGGGCAATAACACAATTATAACAGGAGGCCTTAACACACCATTGACACAAAGGGATAGATCAACTAGACAGAAAATCAGCAAAGAAATAACAGAACTGAATCACACCTGTGAACAAATGGATTTGATAGACATATACAGAGTGTTCCATCCAACAACATCAGAATATACATTCTTCTCACCAGTACATGGGACATTCTCTAAAATAGACCATATACTAACCCACAAAACACATTTAAGTAAATGCTAAAGAATTGAAATTATTCCATGCATGTTATTGGATCATAGCGCCATGAAACTAGAAATTAATGATAAAAGTAACTGCAAAAACCACACAAACACGTGGAAATTAAATAATACACTCTTGACCAATCAGTGGGTCACAGAGGAAATTAAAGAAGAAATTAAACAATATCTACAAGCAAACAAAAATACAAATACAACTTACCAGAACCTGTGGGATACAATGAGAGCAGTCCTCAGAGGAAAATTTATTTCACTGAGTTCCCACATTAGGAAAACAGAATGAACACAAATAAGCAACCTGATATTACACCTCAAACATCTAGAAAAAGATGAGCAAGTCAAGCCCAAAGCCAAAAGAAGGGAGGAAATTATAAAGTTCAGAGCATAAATTAATGCAATAGAGACTAAGAAAACAATTCAAAGAATCAATGAATCAAAGAGTTGGTTCTTTGAAAGAATAAATAAAATTGACAAGCCCCTAGCCAACCTAATTTAAAAAAGGAAAGAAAAGATTCAAATCCATGCAATACAGAAAGAAAAAGGTGAAATCATTACCGACCCTGTGGAAATACAGAAGATCATCTGTATGTCAGTTTCTATACTCATGTTTGGGAAGTTTTCAGTTTACTTCGAAAACCTCTACTCTCATAAGTTCGATAACACAGAAGAAATGGACAGATTCCTAGAAACATACAAACCACCAAAGCTGGATCAAGAAGATGTAAAACTCCAGAATAACCCAATTTCTATTAATGAAATTGAAAATGTAATCAAGTCCCTACCAACAAAGAAGAGCCCAGGCCCAGACAGATTCACTGTGGAATTCTACAAGAAATACAAAGAAGACTTAATGCCAACACTCTTCAAACTCTTCAATGAAATTGAAAAAGAAGCAATTCTCCCTGTGTCATTCCTGGAAGCAAATATCACTCTAGTACCAAAACCTGAGGAAGACTCAAATTAAAAAAAAGAGAACTACAGGCTACTCTCCCTTATGAACATAGATGCAAAAATTCTCAATAAAATATTGGCAAACAGGATGCAGCAAATCATCAAGAAGATTATACACCATGACCAAGTGGGATTCATCCCAGGCATGCAGGGATGGTTCAACATACGTAAATCAATAAATGTAATCCACCATATCAATAGAGCCAAAAACAAGAATCACATGATCATTTCTATAGATGCAGAAAAAACTTTTGATAAGATCCAGAGAATTGGAATAGATGGTCTTTGCCTCAAAATGATAAAGGCTCTCTACGACAGACCCACAGCCAGTGTCATATTAAATGGCCAAAAACTGAAAGCCTTTACCTTGAAATCAGGCACAAGACATGGATGTCCCTTATCACCACTTCTATTCAATATAGTGCTGGAAATACTAGCTAGAGCAATTAGGCAAGAGAGAGAAATAAAAGGAGTAAAAATAGGAAAAGAAGAAGTTAAATTATCATTATTTGCAGATGACATGATACTCTACATAGAAGACCCCAAACCTCTGTTGAAAGTCTCCTAGATATAATAAATAAATTCAGCCAGGTAGCTGGATACAAAGTCAATACTCAAAAATCAATAGCATTCTTATACACTAACAACAAAATCACCAAGAGAGAAGTAACAGAATCCACACCCTTCACATTAGCATCCAAAAAAATGAAATACTTAGGAATTAATCTAATGAAAGATGTAAAAGAGTTGTACAGGGAAAATTATAATACCCTGAAAAAAGAAATCAAAGAGAACCTCAGAAAATGGAAGGACATGGAAAGTTCATGGACAGGAAGAATAAATATTGTAAAAATGGCCATTCTCCCTAAATTTTTATACACATTCAATGCAATCCCAATGAAAATATCATAACATACCTCATAGATGTAGATAAATCACTCCTAAAATTGATCTGGAACCAGAAGAGACCTAGAATAGCAAAGGCAATTCTAAGCAGCAAAGCCAAGGCAGGAGGCATCAGAATCCCTGACTTGAAGTTGTACTACAAACCTACTGTAATAAAATCAACATGGTATTGGAGTAAAAACAGACCTGAAGATCAATGGAATAGACTAGAAGATACAACTATGAACACACTCAACCACCTTATGTTTGATAAAGGGGCCAAGCATGTTCATTGGAAGAATGACAGTCTCTTTAAAAAAAGGTGCTGGAAAAACTGGTTATCCATATGCTGAAAACTAAAATTAGACCCATGCCTATCACCATGTAATAAACTAAAATCTAAATGGATCAAAGATCTAAATATTAAAATAGAAACACTAAATCTGTTGCAAGACAAAGTAGACAAAAATCTTGAAGATATAGGTGTAGGTAGAGAATTCATGAACAAGAAACAAACTGCACAGGAAATACTTCCCAGAATCAGTAACTGGGATCATGTCTTATTAAAGCGTTTCCATTTGTCCAAAGAGATCTCCAGCAGAGTGAAAAGAAAATCTACAAACTAGGAAAAAATCTTAGTGAACTATCCCTCAGACAAAGGACTTCTGTCTAGAACTTATAAAGAATTTTTTAAAAATCAGACCCCTGAAATTCAAAGACCCAATCCAAAAATGGGCATCCAAGATGAATACACAGTTCTCAGATGAAGACATACAAATGGCAAATAAATGCATAAAAAATGTTCATCATCATTGGTCATTAGAGAAATGCAAATTAAAATCACAGTGAGATACCATCTCACTCCAGAAAGAATGGCCAGGATCAACAAAACTACCAACAACAAATGCTGGAAAGACTGTGGGGAAAAAGGAACTCTTCTGCACTGTTGGTGGGAGTGTAGACTGGTGCAACCACTGTGGAGGTCAATCTGGAGATTCCTCAAAAATCTGGGGTTAGAGGTCCCATTTGACCCAGCTATTCCACTCTTAGACATATTCCCAGAAGATCTGAAAACATCTTACCACAGTGATATACGTGCACCCATGTTTATAATGGCACAATTTGTAATAGCCAGATCTTGGAAACAACCTAAGTGCCCATCAACTGAGGAATGGATAAAAAAAATTGTGGTACTTTTATACAATGGAGTATTACTCAGCTATACAGAATGATCACATTGAGATATTTATAAATAAATGGATGCAACTTGAATCTATACTCATAAGTGAAATAAATCAAACTCATATGTATAAATACCGTATAGTCTCCCTAGTGTAAGAAACGGTAAGAGTACAGAAGATTTTATGGAAATCATGATTCACCATTATACTGCTTTGAAGTCTTATGTTTTCATTCATTGTTTGGAATGGTTTTATTCTGTTTTGTTTGATCTTAATATATGTGATCATATGAATAGTTACTCTGAAGGCAAGACAATATGGCAGCCGTTGTTGATTTAATATCATTTTGCTCTCTGGAGTCCTACCATGTTCTTGTTTTTCTTTTACCATTGGTTCTATCATGTTGTGTCTTATTGGATTTTAATATGTATGACAGTATAAACAAAATTTTTATGGAAAATGAGATAATATAGCAGCCTTGGTTCATCTTTAGTTATTTGGTTCTGAATGCCTTGCAATACTTTTATTCTCTTGAGTGGTTTTATCCTATTTTGTTATGTTTGACATTATTGTGTGTAAAGCTAAGCTCAACTATTTCAAAGAAAGAGACATTATGATAGCTACTGTTAATATCAATTGTCTTGTTGTGAAGTGCTGTGTTGATTACATTGTTCTGTTATGATCTGCTTAGATCTGTCCTTTTTTGTTTTATTCTCTTTAAAATAAAATAAAAATAATAAAAATATATATTGTTGCATTTTACTATCCTTAAAATTAAAAAAAAAAAGTCTTGTAACAATACAGTGCGTTTTCTAGTATTTTTGTTTCCACGTAATGGGACATCCTGTTTTCAACTTGGACCACAGTAGGGAAGTTGCTTATCTTGTGAAATAAAATGTACGTCCATTTGGACAGCAAGTACACACAAAAAACCAGAATCCACACCCCTTCAATGGCTCCAAAATGAGAAATGGCAGAACTATGGTGCTACATAAACCAAACAGGAAGTCCCAAGTTCATAAGGACTAACAGCAAGCTTTTTGCAGAGCCATTTTTAAAGAATCAAATCACTGTAACAACACTGAAATGAAAAGTTTGGTATTTAAAACATTGATTCTTGACTTTGGCTGCACATTAGAATTACCTGTGGAAACTTTTTAAAATAAGGATGCCTAGGGCTTGGCATTTAGCTCAGTGGCTCAAGCACTTGCCTGATAAGCACCAGGTCATGAGTTCAATCCCCAGTACCAAAAAAATAAGATAAAATAAGGATTCCTGAGCTCTACTCCCATTTTTTTAAAAGCTTCAATGGGGATTCTGATACACAGGAGAAGTTAAGAGTAGCTAACTTAGGATGTGGAGAAATATTGTAAACAGAGACTCTATCAAGATCTTGTTCATAGAAAGAAACCTCACAGAACAGATCGACCCAGCAGTTACACATCAGCAGACCTGGACAGTGCAGATAAAGGAGCCTGCACTACACTCATGTCTTGTGAGGGCTCTTTATTTGTATCAAGACCCTATGTACAGAGCCAGTGATTTAGCTCAGCAGCATAAGAGCCTGCCCAGCAAGCATGAAGTTATGAATTCGACTCTTGGTACAAAAAAAAAACACCCTATGTACAACTATATACAACTTGCTATGTATTTTATGTACATACATACATACATACAACTGTATGTAACTATATACAACTTGCTATATATTTTATATAAGTTGATTGTTTAATAGAATGTTCCAGCTGAGCCAAAAACTGATGCAAAGTCTAGCTTCTCACTACTCAAAACGTGGTCCTTATGCAACCCCTGGGATCTTTTTGGAAATATAGAGACTGAGCCCATCCCAGTCCTGCTGAACCACAATCCGCATTTTAACAAAAATCTCCCCAGTAATAAATTTGCTCATTAAAGTTCAAGAAGCAATGATCTTGTTATTCATGAAATTGTAATACTAGTGATTCTTATGGAAGCTTACTTTCATGAATCAATAGCAAGGATGAATGAGAAGGTTGTTTTGGAGTTGTTCACTTGTTAGTTTCTTTTCTTGCTTGCTTGTCTGTTTGCTAGCTTGCATTCTGAGGAATAAGAGGATTAATGCATAGGAAAATGGATGGTGTGGTGTTTTAAGTCCCAGTAGGAAAAAAAATGATTAAGTCAAAAAGTGAAGGAGCTTTGTTCCTAAAAGACTCAATGAGATCCTAGTTACATAACCCAGTTGCAGAACCAGTTGCAGAACCCAGAAGACAAATTGCAGCAACTGAGATAAATGCAGGAAAAGCCTCCCCACTGCAGAAGGAACTAGTGCTGTGCTGGCACAACCAAGAATGCTGGGTTTTGAAACCCTGGAAGGCGGCAGCCTTGGCACGCACTAGCACTTTCAGGGAAAGTACTGACACAGAAGTGATGACAAGGTTCCTTTGTCAAGGCAGCAGCAGTGGCAGAACTAGAATCATTCATACATATTTGTGCCTGGCATGTGGCACACATTTGACAAGTATCTGTTCAACATGGAGATGGATAGGAGAGAGCACCAAGGAGATTTCAGGAATAAATGAAAAGGGAAAATCTTCAGGGGCCTGAGCACTGCAGAAGTGGGAATGACACAATGAATCATCAAAGTGTAAAGATGAAGCCTCTGTAATCCCAGCACTCCCAAAGCTGAAGCAAGAGGATCATGAGGTCAAGGCTAATCTGACCTCATTTGTAGCCAGTGATAACACAGTGTATCATCACTCCCCCAACCAAAAAAAAACTTTTTGTTGTCCAACTAAGGTCTAAGCCAAAGGATTTCCAGGTGGTATCATAGCCAAAGATTCCTAAAGTAGGTAGACCATTAGCTGACAATTACTGCCAAAATTATTATTTCCAGAACTCATCATTCTAAATATTAGTAAAGAAAAGAAATCAAACACCTACTCTATCTTCTCTATCTGAACTGCACGTCAGATACTGGGTAGGGGAAAGTTTTCTCCAGGGAAATCCTCACTAACAATTATTAGAAATGATGAAATCATCACTTGCCAACTCCTAGTAAAATAAAGAACTAGAGCAGTGGCTCTCAAACTTGACCAGCAGAGGAGAATAACCTTGATTAGAGAATCCCACCTGCAGAGATTCTGGTTTGATTCCCCTATGAGTGGTCTAGCAATGAGATATGGGGAAGGCAAAAGCCTCCCTAGGTAATTCTAATGATGAGCACTGTTCATTGATGACCTCTGGAGCCATTAGATAAACTGCTAGTCTGGAACAGATGAACCAGCTCAATAACAGCTAAACCTTCTGATCAATCCCACTACTGCAAGATATGATTGAACAATAAAACTGTCACCATTTTATCTTTGACAAAAAGTCAGTAGGAATCTTAATTTAACCTCTTAATTTAACTTCCACTTACAGGAAATATAAGGAACACAAGTGTTAACAGGCTAAAGAGTATTCTTAGAATGCAAACAGCAAAATTCAGATGGGGAGAAATCAACAAAACAAATAATCTACTCTCCCTCTCCCCCAAAAACAACCCAATTATAAAAAAATTTAAAAGGAGAGAAAATATACACAGAGAGTCTTAAGAGAAAAAAATGCATCAACCAGTAAAATGTGTGGATTTGATTTGAATACTGATTTGAACAAATCAATAGTTTTTTTAATTTATCAATCAAGGAAAATTTAATATTACTAGACATTTGATGATATTAAGACATTTATGTTTATTTTTAATCCACTAACTTTCCCTTTTTAATTGACAGCATTGTATATATTTAGTAAAACATTTCTAGAAAGGCCAACTAGTAAGCATTTTAAGCTTGTGTTTCCATAATCTCTATTACAACTTCTTGGTTATGACACTGTGTCCTGAAAGCAGCACATATAACACATAAACCAATGGGTGGGGCTATGTGAATATAGAGTATGATTTACAAAAACAAATGATTATTTTAGAGATAGATTCAGAAGGCCTGTGTATGAGAGTACAAAATAGATGGACTTTGCTATTAAATCTTCTATTTAATAGCAAATTTTTGCTATTAAATCTTTGAAGAAAAAAGGGATGAGAGAGGACACCTTAAACAGAACAAGATTGATCATGTTGATGATTAACTAAGAGTAGGTTTCACCACACTGGCAGTTCTCCAAGAGAGGCCCCTGAGCCTGAAACATCAGCAGTATCTAAAAACATAATAGAAATGCAAATTCATGTTCCCAACCTATTCAACCAGAAACTCTGGAAATGGAGCCCAGCAATATGTTTTGTTTTGGTTTTACTGATTTTGTTTGTGGTACTGAGTATTAAATCCAGGGTTATTGAGCTATTTCTCTAGGCCAGTTGGTTATGTTTTTGCTTTTTTTAAGACAAGTTTTCACTAAATTGCCAGGCTGGAGTCAGACTTTTGACCCTCCTGTTTCCCAGGTATTGGGTTACAAGCACAGGCACTTTACAATCTGAGCTGCCACAAGCCCTTGGTGATTCTAATGCACACCATACAGTCTCTTTCTCTCCTTCTCTCTCTCTCCCATCTAATATTTTTCATAGTAAAAAATACGTTTACATTAGATTCCCAAACTTCCCAGACAAGCAGTCCCTTTTAGGAAATATCAATGTTTGTTTGGGGTATGATGCATTGCTATGGCAGAGGAATTTAAAATTCCTATTTCTGCTATATCATTCAAAACAAATGACTAACACACATTTGGGTGCTTCTAAAAAGATCATTATGTGTATGCATGAAAATATTGCATCAATACCCAATATTTTGTAAAAAATTAAAAGGAAAAAAAGAATGAACTGGGTGTGGATGCTCACAACTATAAACCCAGCACCTGGAAAGCTGAGGCAGGAAAATTATGTGAGTTTGAGGCCAGCCTGGACTACACAGTGAGTCCAAAGCCAACCTGAACTACATAGCAAGACTCTGACTCAAAAAAAGATCCCTAAATGATGGAAACACACTCTTCTTTTTCTCCTTTAATAAAGTCCTAGACCTAAAGTCCCAGACACTTGGGAGGCTGAGGGAGGAGGATGACCAATAAAAAACAAAAAGGACTGAGTATGTAGCTCAGTGGTCAAGTGCTCTAGGCTCAATACTCAGCTCCACAAAAATAAATAAATGATAAAAAGAGGGGGAGAAAAAGATTATTATTATCAAAACAGAAGCTAATCCAGCAAAGTTTATGTTATATATATGATCGATTGAATACCTTTACCAATTTTTAAGAAAAAAATAAGTTATTTGGTAACAAATAACTAAAGAACATATTTTTCTATTTTTTTTTATTTAAAGAGAAACAAAAGCATGTAAAGGGTAGAGATAATACAGAATTCCAAAAAAAAAAAAAAAGATAAACAATAAGAAGTCACTATGTAATAAATTACATATTGGCCTCTTAGAAATAATTATTCAAGTTACAAAATTAAAGCATACAAAGTAGATAGTCAAACAGTGATAGTGTAAACAGCTACACATGCATGAGTCTCTACATGTATTTCTATCCTTTCTGTATTAGAGGGAAAAACAAAACTTAGCAAGACAAAACAAAACAAATTCCTATAAAAACATGAAACCAAAAAGTCATAAAAAACCACAGTACAAGGTGATCTACAATGATTACTGTGTTGTTTCTTATTATCTTCAATAGAATGTCTATATCATCAGGCATAATTGAATATAGCAGTATAATTGAGTAAAGCAGTAAATAACAATATTAGTAAAATAAAACATTGCAGGCAGTATAAAACTTCAAAGGCAGGTAATAATCAAACCAGAGTGGATATTCTAGTGAATCTTGTCATCTTAAGTGCAGTTACTTATACTCTCAGACTTGATACTATCAATCATAACAGCTTTGAATAAAATCTACCAATACAAAACAGCAATCTAACAAACCAAATTCAATTACAATCAGTCATGGTAAAACAGTGTAGGTTTTACAGAGCTTTAGATTAAGTTAATAGGAAATTAAGGATGATTATCATACTATATCCTCTTATTTTCACGGTTGCTGTCT